>JAJHSJ010000817.1:0-24615 GCA_021015155.1 Magnolia officinalis
GTACTTTAGTGTTCTTCCATTCCTGAATGGAATCGTCGTATTTCGAGACCATTTGGATATCGGTAAGTGGGATCGCAGTCTTCAGTCCTGAATTTTCCCTCATCTCTTTTCCAATAGTAACTTCATAACTCTCTCTTCAGTGGTCATATTAGACTATTTTAAGCTCTGTTGAACTATTAACTTGACAAGCTTCCAAATGGGATGAAAATTGGCTAATTCTGGGACCGTTCGTATCCCAAAAGCATATTGGAACTCTTCGATCATCATTTTACAATTGGATTGTTAATCTTTCCAAATCGCGCCATCCAATAGTGACTCTCATAACTCGTTTGATGTCGGATTGGGTTGATTTTGGTCATCTGATAGGTACTCTAGTGCTCTTCCATTCCTGAATGGAATCGTCATATTTCGAGACCATTTGGGCATCGGTAAGTGAGATCGCAGTCGTTAGTCCTAAATTTTTCCTTCATCTCCTGGTCCAATATTAACCTTCATAACTCTCTCTTCAGTGATCAAATTAGAATATTTTGAGCTCGTTGCACTGATAATTGTCAATCTTCCAAATGGGACCAGAATTGGCTAATTCTGGGACCGTTCGATATCCCAAAAGCACGTTGGAACTCCTTGATCTTCATTTTACAATTTGGATTGTTAATCTATCCAAATCGCGTGATCCAATGGAGACGCTCAAAACTCCCTCGTTTGATGTCGGATTGGGTCGATTTTTGGTCATCTGAAAGGTACTTTAGTGCTCTTCCATTCCTGAACGGAATCGCCACATTTCGAGACCATTTGGGCAACGGTAAGTGGGATCGCAGTCGTCAGTCCTGAATTTTTCCTTAATCTTCTGGTCCAATAGTAACCTTCTAACTCTCTCTTCAGTGGTCAAATTTTGTTTTATTTGAGCTCATTGCACTGTTAACTTGACAAGCTTTCAAATGGAACCATAATTGGCTAATTCTAGGACCGTTCGATATCCCAAAAGCACGTTGGAACTCTTCGATCATCATTTTGTAAATTGGATTGTTAATCTTTCCAAATCGCGGGATCCAACAGAAACGTGCATACTCCTTCATTAGATGTCGGATTGGGTTGATTTTTGGTCATTAGAAAGGTACTTTAGTGCTCTTTCATTCCTGAATGGAATCATTGTATTTCGAGACCATTTGGGCATCGGTAAGTGGGATCGCGGTCTTTAGTCCTCAATTTGTCCTTCATCTCCTGGTCCAATAGTAACCTTCATAACTCTCTCTTCAGTGGTCAAATTTATTCTATTTTGAGCTCATTGCACTGTTAACTGACGAGCTTCCAAATGGGACCAAAATTGGCTAATTCTAGGACTGTTTGATATCCCAAAAGCATGTTGGAATTCTTCGATCATCATTCGCAATTTGGATTGTTAATCTTCCAAATCGCGCGATCCAACGGAGACGCTTAAAACTCCCTCATTTGATGTCGGATTGGGTTGATTTTTGGTCATTTGAAAGGTACTTTAGTGCTCTTTCATTCCTGAATGGAATCATCGTATTTCGTGACGATTTGGGATCGGTAAGTGGGATCGCAGTCGTCAATCCTGAATTTTTCCTTCATCTCCTGGTCCAATGGTAACCTTCATAACTCTCTCTTCAGTGGTCTAATTGAGATATTTTGAGCTCATTACACTGTTAACTTGACAAGCTTCCAAATGAGACCAGAATTGGCTAATTCTAGGACCGTTCGATATCCCAAAAGCACGTTGCAACTCTTCGATCATCATTTTGCAATACGGATTGTTAATCTTTCCAAATCGCGCGATCCAACGGAGACGCTCATAACTCCTCGTTTGATGTAAGATTGGGTCGATTTTTGGTCATCTTGAAAGGTACTTAGTTTTTCCATTCCTGAATGGAATCGTCGTATTTCGAGACCATTTGGATATCGGTAATTGGGATCGCAGTCTTCAGTCCTGAATTTTCCCTCATCTCTTTTCCAATAGTTAACTTCATAACTCTCTCTTCAGTGGTCATATTTAGACTATTGTAAGCTCGTTGAACTATTAACTTGACAAGCTTCCAAATGGGACGAAAATTGGCTAATTCTGGGACCGTTCGATATCCCAAAAGCATATTGGAACTCTTCGATCATCATTTTACAATTTGGATTGTTAATCTTTCCAAATCGCGCGATCCAACGGAGACGCTCATAACTCCCTCGTTTGATGTAAGATTGGGTCGATTTTTGGTCATCTGAAAGGTACTTTAGTGTTCTTCCATTCCTGAATGGAATCGTCGTATTTCGAGACCATTTGGATATCGGTAAGTGGGATCGCAGTCTTCAGTCCTGAATTTTCCCTCATCTCTTTTCCAATAGTTAACTTCATAACTCTCTCTTCAGTGGTCATATTAGACTATTTAAGCTCGTTGAACTATTAACTTGACAAGCTTCCAAATGGGATGAAAATTGGCTAATTCTGGGACCGTTCGATATCCCAAAAGCATATTGGAACTCTTCGATCATCATTTTACAATTTGGATTGTTAATCTTTCCAAATCGCGCCATCCAATAGTGACTCTCATAACTCGTTTGATGTCGGATTGGGTTGATTTTGGTCATCTGATAGGTACTCTAGTGCTCTTCCATTCCTGAATGGAATCGTCATATTTCGAGACCATTTGGGCATCGGTAAGTGAGATCGCAGTCGTTAGTCCTAAATTTTTCCTTCATCTCCTGGTCCAATATTAACCTTCATAACTCTCTCTTCAGTGATCAAATTTAGAATATTTTGAGCTCGTTGCACTGATAATTGTCAATCTTCCAAATGGGACCAGAATTGGCTAATTCTGGGACCGTTCGATATCCCAAAAGCACGTTGGAACTCCTTGATCTTCATTTTACAATTTGGATTGTTAATCTATCCAAATCGCGTGATCCAATGGAGACGCTCAAAACTCCCTCGTTTGATGTCGGATTGGGTCGATTTTGGTCATCTGAAAGGTACTTTAGTGCTCTTCCATTCCTGAACGGAATCGCCACATTTCGAGACCATTTGGGCAACGGTAAGTGGGATCGCAGTCGTCAGTCCTGAATTTTCCTTAATCTTCTGGTCCAATAGTAACCTTCTAACTCTCTCTTCAGTGGTCAATTTTGTTTATTTTGAGCTCATTGCACTGTTAACTTGACAAGCTTTCAAATGGAACCATAATTGGCTAATTCTAGGACCGTTCGATATCCCAAAAGCACGTTGGAACTCTTCGATCATCATTTGTAAATGGATTGTTAATCTTTCCAAATCGCGGGATCCAACAGAACGTGCATACTCCTTCATTAGATGTCGGATTGGGTTGATTTTGGTCATTAGAAAGGTACTTTAGTGCTCTTTCATTCCTGAATGGAATCATTGTATTTCGAGACCATTTGGGCATCGGTAAGTGGGATCGCGTCGTCTTTAGTCCTCAATTTGTCCTTCATCTCCTGGTCCAATAGTAACCTTCATAACTCTCTCTTCAGTGGTCAAATTTATTCTATTTTGAGCTCATTGCACTGTTAACCTGACGAGCTTCCAAATGGGACCAAAATTGGCTAATTCTAGGACTGTTTGATCCCAAAAGCATGTTGGAATTCTTCGATCATCATTCGCAATTTGGATTGTTAATCTTTCCAAATCGCGCGATCCAACGGAGACGCTTAAAACTCCCTCATTTGATGTCGGATTGGGTTGATTTTTGGTCATTTGAAAGGTACTTTAGTGCTCTTTCATTCCTGAATGGAATCATCGTATTTCGTGACGATTTGGGATCGGTAAGTGGGATCGCAGTCGTCAATCCTGAATTTTTCCTTCATCTCCTGGTCCAATGGTAACCTTCATAACTCTCTCTTCAGTGGTCTAATTGAGAATATTTTGAGCTCATTACACTGTTAACTTGACAAGCTTCCAAATGAGACCAGAATTGGCTAATTCTAGGACCGTTCGATATCCCAAAAGCACGTTGCAACTCCTTCGATCATCATTTTGCAATACGGATTGTTAATCTTTCCAAATCGCGCGATCCAACGGAGACGCTCATAACTCCCTGTTTGATGTAAGATTGGGTCGATTTTTGGTCATCTGAAAGGTACTTTAGTGTTCTTCCATTCCTGAATGGAATCGTCGTATTTCGAGACCATTTGGATATCGGTAAGTGGGATCGCAGTCTTCAGTCCTGAATTTTCCCTCATCTCTTTTCCAATAGTTAACTTCATAACTCTCTCTTCAGTGGTCATATTTAGACTATTGTAAGCTCGTTGAACTATTAACTTGACAAGCTTCCAAATGGGACGAAAATTGGCTAATTCTGGGACCGTTCGATATCCCAAAAGCATATTGGAACTCTTCGATCATCATTTTACAATTTGGATTGTTAATCTTTCCAAATCGCGCGATCCAACGGAGACGCTCATAACTCCCTCGTTTGATGTAAGATTGGGTCGATTTTTGGTCATCTGAAAGGTACTTTAGTGTTCTTCCATTCCTGAATGGAATCGTCGTATTTCGAGACCAGACCATTTGGATATCGGTAAGTGGGATCGCAGTCTTCAGTCCTGAATTTTCCCTCATCTCTTTTCCAATAGTTAACTTCATAACTCTCTCTTCAGTGGTCATATTAGACTATTTTAAGCTCGTTGAACTATTAACTTGACAAGCTTCCAAATGGGATGAAAATTGGCTAATTCTGGGACCGTTCGGTATCCCAAAAGCATATTGGAACTCTTCGATCATCATTTTACAATTTGGATTGTTAATCTTTCCAAATCGCGCCATCCAATAGTGACTCTCATAACTCGTTTGATGTCGGATTGGGTTGATTTTGGTCATCTGATAGGTACTCTAGTGCTCTTCCATTCCTGAATGGAATCGTCATATTCGAGACCATTTGGGCATCGGTAAGTGAGATCGCAGTCGTTAGTCCTAAATTTTTCCTTCATCTCCTGGTCCAATATTAACCTTCATAACTCTCTCTTCAGTGATCAAATTTAGAATATTTTGAGCTCGTTGCACTGATAATTGTCAATCTTCCAAATGGGACCAGAATTGGCTAATTCTGGGACCGTTCGATATCCCAAAAGCACGTTGGAACTCCTTGATCTTCATTTTACAATTTGGATTGTTAATCTATCCAAATCGCGTGATCCATGGAGACGCTCAAAACTCCCTCGTTTGATGTCGGATTGGGTCGATTTTTGGTCATCTGAAAGGTACTTTAGTGCTCTTCCATTCCTGAACGGAATCGCCACATTTCGAGACCATTTGGCAACGGTAAGTGGGATCGCAGTCGTCAGTCCTGAATTTTTCCTTAATCTTCTGGTCCAATAGTAACCTTCTAACTCTCTCTTCAGTGGTCAAATTTTGTTTTATTGAGTCATTGCACTGTTAACTTGACAAGCTTTCAAATGGAACCATAATTGGCTAATTCTAGGACCGTTCGATATCCCAAAAGCACGTTGGAACTCTTCGATCATCATTTGTAAATTGGATTGTTAATCTTTCCAAATCGCGGGATCCAACAGAAACGTGCATACTCCTTCATTAGATGTCGGATTGGGTGATTTTTGGTCATTAGAAAGGTACTTTAGTGCTCTTTCATTCCTGAATGGAATCATTGTATTTCGAGACCATTTGGGCATCGGTAAGTGGGATCGCGGTCTCCTTTCCTCAATTTGTCCTTCATCTCCTGGTCCAATAGTAACCTTCATAACTCTCTCTTCAGTGGTCAAATTTATTCTATTTTGAGCTCATTGCACTGTTAACCTGACGAGCTTCCAAATGGGACCAAATTGGCTAATTCTAGGACTGTTTGATATCCCAAAAGCATGTTGGAATTCTTCGATCATCATTCGCAATTTGGATTGTTAATCTTCCAAATCGCGCGATCCAACGGAGACGCTTAAAACTCCCTCATTGATGTCGGATTGGGTTGATTTTTGGTCATTTGAAAGGTACTTTAGTGCTCTTTCATTCCTGAATGGAATCATCGTATTTCGTGACGATTTGGGATCGGTAAGTGGGATCGCAGTCGTCAATCCTGAATTTTTCCTTCATCTCCTGGTCCAATGGTAACCTTCATAACTCTCTCTTCAGTGGTCTAATTGAGAATATTTTGAGCTCATTACACTGTTAACTTGACAAGCTTCCAAATGAGACAAGAATTGGCTAATTCTAGGACCGTTCGATATCCCAAAAGCAGTTGCAACTCCTTCGATCATCATTTTGCAATACGGATTGTTAATCTTTCCAAATCGCGCGATCCAACGGAGACGCTCATAACTCCCTCGTTTGATGTAAGATTGGGTCGATTTTTGGTCATCTGAAATGAAAGGTACTTTAGTGTTCTTCCATTCCTGAATGGAATCGTCGTATTTCGAGACCATTTGGATATCGGTAAGTGGGATCGCAGTCTTCAGTCCTGAATTTTCCCTCATCTCTTTCCAATAGTTAACTTCATAACTCTCTCTTCAGTGGTCATATTAGACTATTTAAGCTCGTTGAACTATTAACTTGACAAGCTTCCAAATGGGATGAAAATTGGCTAATTCTGGGACCGTTCGATATCCCAAAAGCATATTGGAACTCTTCGATCATCATTTTACAATTGGATTGTTAATCTTTCCAAATCGCGCCATCCAATAGTGACTCTCATAACTCGTTTTGATGTCGGATTGGGTTGATTTTGGTCATCTGATAGGTACTCTTAGTGCTCTTCCATTCCTGAATGGAATCGTCATATTTCGAGACCATTTGGGCATCGGTAAGTGAGATCGCAGTCGTTAGTCCTAAATTTTTCTTCATCTCCTGGTCCAATATTAACCTTCATAACTCTCTCTTCAGTGATCAAATTTAGAATATTTTGAGCTCATTGCACTGATAATTGTCAATCTTCCAAATGGGACCAGAATTGGCTAATTCTGGGACCGTTCGATATCCCAAAAGCACGTTGGAACTCCTTGATCTTCATTTTACAATTTGGATTGTTAATCTATCCAAATCGCGTGATCCAATGGAGACGCTCAAAACTCCCTCGTTTGATGTCGGATTGGGTCGATTTTGGTCATCTGAAAGGTACTTTACTAGTGCTCTTCCATTCCTGAATGGAATCGCCACATTTCGAGACCATTTGGGCAACGGTAAGTGGGATCGCAGTCGTCAGTCCTGAATTTTTCCTTAATCTCTGGTCCAATAGTAACCTTCTAACTCTCTCTTCAGTGGTCAAATTTTGTTTTATTTTGAGCTCATTGCACTGTTAACTTGACAAGCTTTCAAATGGAACCATAATTGGCTAATTCTAGGACCGTTCGATATCCCAAAAGCACGTTGGAACTCTTCGATCATCATTTTGTAAATTGGATTGTTAATCTTTCCAAATCGCGGGATCCAACAGAACGTGCATACTCCTCATTAGATGTCGGATTGGGTTGATTTTTGTCATTAGAAGGTACTTTAGTGCTCTTTCATTCCTGAATGGAATCATTGTATTTCGAGACCATTTGGGCATCGGTAAGTGGGATGCGGTCTTTAGTCGTCCTCAATTTGTCCTTCATCTCCTGGTCCAATAGTAACCTTCATAACTCTCTCTTCAGTGGTCAAATTTATTCTATTTTGAGCTCATTGCACTGTTAACCTGACGAGCTTCCAAATGGGACCAAATTGGCTAATTCTAGGACTGTTTGATATCCCAAAAGCATGTTGGAATTCTTCGATCATCATTCGCAATTTGGATTGTTAATCTTTCCAAATCGCGCGATCCAACGGAGACGCTTAAAACTCCCTCATTTGATGTCGGATTGGGTTGATTTTTGGTCATTTGAAAGGTACTTTAGTGCTCTTTCATTCCTGAATGGAATCATCGTATTTCGTGACGATTTGGGATCGGTAAGTGGGATCGCAGTCGTCAATCCTGAATTTTTCCTTCATCTCCTGGTCCAATGGTAACCTTCATAACTCTCTCTTCAGTGGTCTAATTGACAATATTTTGAGCTCATTACACTGTTAACTTGACAAGCTTCCAAATGAGACCAGAATTGGCTAATTCTAGGACCGTTCGATATCCCAAAATCACATTGCAACTCCTTCGATCATCATTTTGCAATACGGATTGTTAATCTTTCCAAATCGCGCGATCCAACGGAGACGCTCATAACTCCCTCGTTTGATGTAAGATTGGGTCGATTTTTGGTCATCTGAAAGGTACTTTAGTGTTCTTCCATTCCTGAATGGAATCGTCGTATTTCGAGACCATTTGGATATCGGTAATTGGATCGCAGTCTTCAGTCCTGAATTTTTCCTTCATCTTTTCCAATAGTTAACTTCATAACTCTCTCTTCAGTGGTCATATTTAGACTATTGTAAGCTCGTTGACTATTAACTTGACAAGCTTCCAATGGGACGAGAATTGGCTAATTCTGGGACCGTTCGATATCCCAAAAGCATATTGGAACTCTTCTCATCATTTTACAATTTTACAATTGGATTGTTAATCTTTCCAAATCGCGCGATCCAACGGAGACGCTCATAACTCCCTCGTTTGATGTAAGATTGGGTCGATTTTTGGTCATCTGAAAGGTACTTTAGTGTTCTTCCATTCCTGAATGGAATCGTCGTATTTCGAGACCATTTGGATATCGGTAAGTGGGATCGCAGTCTTCAGTCCTGAATTTTCCCTCATCTCTTTTCCAATAGTTACTTCATACTCTCTCTTCAGTGGTCATATTAGACTATTTTAAGCTCGTTGAACTATTAACTTGACAAGCTTCCAATGGGATGAAAATTGGCTAATTCTGGGACCGTTCGATATCCCAAAAGCATATTGGAACTCTTCGATCATCATTTTACAATTTGGATTGTTAATCTTTCCAAATCGCGCCATCCAATAGTGACTCTCATAACTCGTTTGATGTCGGATTGGGTTGATTTTGGTCATCTGATAGGTACTCTAGTGCTCTTCCATTCCTGAATGGAATCGTCATATTTCGAGACCATTTGGGCATCGGTAAGTGAGATCGCAGTCGTTAGTCCTAAATTTTTCCTTCATCTCCTGGTCCAATATTAACCTTCATAACTCTCTCTTCAGTGATCAAATTTAGAATATTTTGAGCTCATTGCACTGATAATTGTCAATCTTCCAAATGGGACCAGAATTGGCTAATTCTGGGACCGTTCGATATCCCAAAAGCACGTTGGAACTCCTTGATCTTCATTTTACAATTGGATTGTTAATCTATCCAAATCGCGTGATCCAATGGAGACGCTCAAAACTCCCTCATTTGATGTCGGATTGGGTCGATTTTTGGTCATCTGAAAGGTACTTTAGTGCTCTTCATTCCTGAATGGAATCGCCACATTTCGAGACCATTTGGGCAACGGTAAGTGGGATCGCAGTCGTCAGTCCTGAATTTTTCCTTAATCTTCTGGTCCAATAGTAACCTTCTAACTCTCTCTTCAGTGGTCAAATTTTGTTTATTTGAGCTCATTGCACTGTTAACTTGACAAGCTTTCAAATGGAACCATAATTGGCTAATTCTAGGACCGTTCGATATCCCAAAAGCACGTTGGAACTCTTCGATCATCATTTTGTAAATTGGATTGTTAATCTTTCCAAATCGCGGGATCCAACAGAAACGTGCATACTCCTTCATTAGATGTCGGATTGGGTTGATTTTTGGTCATTAGAAAGGTACTTTAGTGCTCTTTCATTCCTGAATGGAATCATTGTATTTCGAGACCATTTGGGCATCGGTAAGTGGGATCGCGGTCTTTAGTCCTCATTTGTCCTTCATCTCCTGGTCCAATAGTAACCTTCATAACTCTCTCTTCAGTGGTCAAATTTATTCTATTTTGAGCTCATTGCACTGTTAACCTGACGAGCTTCCAAATGGGACCAAATTGGCTAATTCTTGGACTGTTTGATATCCCAAAAGCATGTTGGAATTCTTCGATCATCATTCGCAATTTGGATTGTTAATCTTTCCAAATCGCGCGATCCAACGGAGACGCTCTTAACTCCCTTTGATGTCGGATTGGGTTGATTTTGGTCATCTGAAAGGTACTTTAGTGCTCTTCCATTCCTGAATGGAATCGTCGTATTTCGAGACCATTTGGGATCGGTAAGTGGGATCGCAGTCGTTAGTCCTGAATTTTTCCTTCATCTCCTGGTCCAATAGTAACCTTCATAACTCTCTCTTCAGTGGTCAAATTTAGAATATTTTGAGCTCATTGCACTGTTAATTGACAAGCTTCCAAATGGGACCAAATTTGGCTAATTCTGGACCGTTCGATATCCCAAAAGCACGTTGGAACTCCTTCGATCATCATTTTACAATTTGGATTGTTAATCTTTCCAAATCGCGCGATCCAACGGAGACGCTCAAACTCCCTTTTTGATGTCGGATTGGGTCGATTTTTGGTCATCTGAAAGGTACTTTAGTGCTCTTCCATTCCTGAATGGAATCGTCGTATTTCGAGACCATTTGGGCATCGGTAAGTGGGATCGCAGTCGTCAGTCCTGAATTTTTCCTTCATCTTCTGGTCCAATAGTAACCTTCATAACTCTCTCTTCAGTGGTCAAATTTTGTTATTTTTTGAGCTCATTGCACTGTTAACTTGACAAGCTTCCAAATGGACCAAAATTGGCTAATTCTAGGACCGTTCGATATCCCAAAAGCACGTTGGAACTCTTCGATCATCATTTTACAAATTGGATTGTTAATCTTTCCAAATCGCGGATCCAACGGAGACGCTCATAACTCCCTCGTTTGATGTCGGATTGGGTTTTTTTGGACATCTGAAAGTTACTTTTGTGTTCTTTCATTCCTGAATGGAATCGTCGTATTTCGAGGCCATTTGGGGATCGGTAAGTGGGATCGTAGTCTTTAGTCCTGAATTTCTCCTTCATCTCCTGGTCCAATAGTAATCTTCATAACTCTCTCTTCAGTGGTCAAATTTAGACTATTTTGAGCTCATTGCACTGTTAACTTGACAAGCTTCCAAATGGGACCAAATTGGCTAATTCTAGGACCGTTCGATATCCCAAAAGCATGTTGGAACTCTTCGATCATCATTTGCAATTTGGATTGTTAATCTTTCCAAATCGCGCGATCCAACGGAGACGCTCAAAACTCCCTCATTTGATGTCGGATTGGGTTGATTTTTGGTCATTGAAAGGTACTTTAGTGCTCTTTCATTCCTGAATGGAATCATTGTATTTCGAGACCATTTGGGCATCGGTAAGTGGGATCGCGGTCTTTAGTCCTCAATTTGTCCTTCATCTCCTGGTCCAATAGTAACCTTCATAACTCTCTCTTCAGTGGTCAAATTTAGCTATTTTGAGCTCATTGCACTGTTAACCTGACAAGCTTCCAAATGGGACCAAAATTGGCTAATTCTAGGACCGTTCGATATCCCAAAAGCATGTTGGAACTCTCGATCATCATTCGCAATTTGGATTGTTAATCTTTCCAAATCGCGCGATCCAACGGAGACGCTTAAAACTCCCTCATTTGATGTCGGATTGGGTTGATTTTTGGTCATTTGAAAGGTACTTTAGTGCTCTTTCATTCCTGAATGGAATCATCGTATTTCGAGACGATTTGGGATCGGTAAGTGGGATCGCAGTCGTCAGTCCTGAATTTTCCTTCATCTCCTGGTCCAATGGTAACCTTCATAACTCTCTCTTCAGTGGTCTAATTGACTATATTTTGAGCTCATTACACTGTTAACTTGACAAGCTTCCAAATGAGACCAAATTGGCTAATTCTAGGACCGTTCGATATCCCAAAAGCACGTTGCAACTCCTTCGATCATCATTTTACAATTTGGATTGTTAATCTTTCCAAATCGCGCGATCCAACGGAGACGCTCATAACTCCCTCGTTTGATGTAAGATTGGGTCGATTTTTGGTCATCTGAAAGGTACTTTAGTGTCTTCCATTCCTGAATGGAATCGTCGTATTTCGAGACCATTTGGATATCGGTAAGTGGGATCGCAGTCTTCAGTCCTGAATTTTTCCTTCATCTCTTTTCCAATAGTTAACTTCATAACTCTCTCTTCAGTGGTCATATTTAGACTATTTTAGCTCGTTGAACTATTAACTTGACAAGCTTCCAAATGGGACGAGAATTGGCTAATTCTGGGACCGTTCGATATCCCAAAAGCATATTGGAACTCTTCGATCATCATTTACAATTTGGATTGTTAATCTTTCCAAATCGCGCGATCCAACGGAGACGCTCATAACTCCTCGTTTGATGTCGGATTGGGTCGATTTTTGGTCATCTGAAAGGTACTTTAGTGTTCTTCATTCCTGAATGGAATCGTCGTATTTCGAGACCATTTGGATATCGGTAAGTGGGATCGCAGTCTTCAGTCCTGAATTTTCCTTCATCTCTTTTCCAATAGTTAACTTCATAACTCTCTCTTCAGTGGTCATATTAGACTATTTTGAGCTCGTTGAACTATTAACTGACAAGCTTCCAAATGGGACCAAAATTGGCTAATTCTAGGACCGTTCGATATCCCAAAAGCATATTGGAACTCTTCGATCATCATTTTACAATTTGGATTGTTAATCTTTCCAAATCGCGCGATCCAATAGAGACGCTCATAAACTCGTTTGATGTCGGATTGGGTTGATTTTGGGTCATCTGAAAGGTACTTTAGTGCTCTTCCATTCCTGAATGGAATCGTCATATTTCGAGACCATTTGGGCATCGGTAAGTGGGATCGCAGTCGTTAGTCCTAAATTTTTCCTTCATCTCCTGGTCCAATATTAACCTTCATAACTCTCTCTTCAGTGGTCAAATTTAGATTTTTGAGCTCATTGCACTGATAATTGTCAATCTTCCAATGACCAAGCTTCCAAATGGAATTTGTAATTCTGGGACCGTTCGATATCCCAAAAGCACGTTGGAACTCTTTGATCATCATTTTGCAAATTGGATTGTTAATCTTTCCAAATCGCGGGATCCAACAGAAACCTGCATACTCCTTCATTTGATGTCGGATTGGGTTGATTTTTGGTCATTAGAAAGGTACTTTAGTGCTCTTTCATTCCTGAATGGAATCATTGTATTTCGAGACCATTTGGGCATCGGTAAGTGGGATCGCGGTCTTTAGTCCTCAATTTGTCCTTCATCTCCTGGTCCAATAGTAACCTTCATAACTCTCTCTTCAGTGGTCAAATTTATTCTATTTTGAGCTCATTGCACTGTTAACCTGACGAGCTTCCAAATGGGACCAAAATTGGCTAATTCTAGGACTGTTTGATATCCCAAAAGCATGTTGGAATTCTTCGATCATCATTCGCAATTTGGATTGTTAATCTTTCCAAATCGCGCGATCCAACGAGACGCTTAAAACTCCTCATTTGATGTCGGATTGGGTTGATTTTTGGTCATTAGAAAGGTACTTTAGTGCTCTTTCATTCCTGAATGGAATCATTGTATTTCGAGACCATTTGCATCGGTAAGTGGGATCGCGGTCTTTAGTCCTCAATTTGTCCTTCATCTCCTGGTCCAATAGTAACCTTCATAACTCTCTCTTCAGTGGTCAATTTATTCTATTTTGAGCTCATTGCACTGTTAACCTGACAGCTTCCAAATGGGACCAAAATTGGCTAATTCTAGGACTGTTTGATATCCCAAAAGCATGTTGGAATTCTTCGATCATCATTCGCAATTTGGATTGTTAATCTTTCCAAATCGCGCGATCCAACGGAGACGCTTAAAACTCCCTCATTTGATGTCGGATTGGGTTGATTTTTGGTCATTGAAAGGTACTTTAGTGCTCTTTCATTCCTGAATGGAATCATCGTATTTCGAGACCATTTGGGATCGGTAAGTGGGATCGCAGTCGTCAATCCTGAATTTTCCTTCATCTCCTGGTCCAATGTTAACCTTCATAACTCTCTCTTCAGTGGTCTATTGTAATATTTTGAGCTCATTACACTGTTAACTTGACAAGCTTCCAAATGGGACCAGAATTGGCTAATTTTAGGACCGTTTGATATCCCAAAAGCATGTTGGAATTCTTCGATCATCATTTACAATTTGGATTGTTAATCTTTCCAAATCGCGCGATCCAACGGAGACGCTCATAACTCCCTCGTTTGATGTAAGATTGGGTCGATTTTTGGTCATCTGAAAGGTACTTTAGTGTTCTTCCATTCCTGAATGGAATCGTCGTATTTCGAGACCATTTGGATATCGGTAAGTGGGATCGCAGTCTTCAGTCCTGAATTTTTCCTCATCTCTTTTCCAATAGTTAACTTCATAACTCTCTCTTCAGTGGTCATATTAGACTATTTTAAGCTCGTTGAACTATTAACTTGACAAGCTTCCAAATGGGACCAAAATTGGCTAATTCTGGGACCGTTCGATATCCCAAAAGCATATTGGAACTCTTCGATCATCATTTTACAATTTGGATTGTTAATCTTTCAAATCGCGCGATCCAATGGAGACTCTCATAACTCCCTCGTTTGATGTCGGATTGGGTTGATTTTTGGTCATCTGAAAGGTACTTTAGTGCTCTTCCATTCCTGAATGGAATCGTCATATTTCGAGACCATTTGGGCATCGGTAAGTGGGATCGCAGTCTTAGTCCTAAATTTTCCCTCATCTCCTTTCCAATAGTTAACTTCATAACTCTCTCTTCAGTGGTCATATTAGACTATTTTAAGCTCATTGCACTGATAATTGTCAATCTTCCAAATGAGACCAGAATTGGCTAATTCTGGGACCGTTCGATATCCCCAAAGCACGTTGGAACTCCTTGATCTTCATTTTACAATTTGGATTGTTAATCTATCCAAATCGCGTGATCCAATGGAGACGCTCAAAGCTCCCTCGTTTGATGTCGGATTGGGTCGATTTTTGGTCATCTGAAAGGTACTTTAGTGCTCTTCCATTCCTGAACGGAATCGCCACATTTCGAGACCATTTGGGCAACGGTAAGTGGGATCGCAGTCGTCAGTCCTGAATTTTTCCTTAATCTTCTGGTCCAATAGTAACCTTCTAACTCTCTCTTCAGTGGTCAATTTTGTTTTATTTTGAGGTCATTGCACTGTTAACTTGACAAGCTTTCAAATGGAACCATAATTGGCTAATTCTAGGACCGTTCGATATCCCAAAAGCACGTTGGAACTCTTCGATCATCATTTTGTAAATTGGATTGTTAATCTTTCCAAATCGCGGGATCCAACAGAAACCTGCATACTCCTTCATTAGATGTCGGATTGGGTTGATTTTTGGTCATTAGAAAGGTACTTTAGTGCTCTTTCATTCCTGAATGGAATCATTGTATTTCGAGACCATTTGGGCATCGGTAAGTGGGATCGCGGTCTTTAGTCCTCAATTTGTCCTTCATCTCCTGGTCCAATAGTAACCTTCATAACTCTCTCTTCAGTGGTCAAATTTATTCTATTTTGAGCTCATTGCACTGTTAACCTGACGAGCTTCCAAATGGGACCAAAATTGGCTAATTCTAGGACTGTTTGATATCCCAAAAGCATGTTGGAATTCTTCGATCATCATTTGCAATTTGGATTGTTAATCTTTCCAAAGCGTCGATGATCCAACGGACGCTTAAACTCCCTCATTTGATGTCGGATTGGGTTGATTTTTGGTCATTTGAAAGGTACTTTAGTGCTCTTTCATTCCTGAATGGAATCATCGTATTTCGTGACGATTTGGGATCGGTAAGTGGGATCGCAGTCGTCAATCCTGAATTTTTCCTTCATCTCCTGGTCCAATGGTAACCTTCATAACTCTCTCTTCAGTGGTCTAATTGAGAATATTTTGAGCTCATTACACTGTTAACTTGACAAGCTTCCAAATGAGACCAGAATTGGCTAATTCTAGGACCGTTCGATATCCCAAAAGCACGTTGCAACTCCTTCGATCATCATTTTGCAATACGGATTGTTAATCTTTCCAAATCGCGCGATCCAACGGAGACGCTCATAACTCCCTCGTTTGATGTAAGATTGGGTCGATTTTTGGTCATCTGAAAGGTACTTTAGTGTTCTTCCATTCCTGAATGGAATCGTCGTATTTCGAGACCATTTGGATATCGGTAATTGGGATCGCAGTCTTCAGTCCTGAATTTTCCCTCATCTCTTTTCCAATAGTTAACTTCATAACTCTCTCTTCAGTGGTCATATTTAGACTATTGTAAGCTCGTTGAACTATTAACTTGACAAGCTTCCAAATGGGACGAAATTGGCTAATTCTGGGACCGTTCGATATCCCAAAAGCATATTGGAACTCTTCGATCATCATTTTACAATTTGGATTGTTAATCTTTCCAAATCGCGCGATCCAACGGAGACGCTCATAACTCCCTCGTTTGATGTAAGATTGGGTCGATTTTTGGTCATCTGAAAGGTACTTTAGTGTTCTTCCATTCCTGAATGGAATCGTCGTATTTCGAGACCATTTGGATATCGGTAAGTGGGATCGCAGTCTTCAGTCCTGAATTTTCCCTCATCTCTTTTCCAATAGTTAACTTCATAACTCTCTCTTCAGTGGTCATATTAGACTATTTTAAGCTCGTTGAACTATTAACTTGACAAGCTTCCAAATGGGATGAAAATTGGCTAATTCTGGGACCGTTCGATATCCCAAAAGCATATTGGAACTCTTCGATCATCATTTTACAATTTGGATTGTTAATCTTTCCAAATCGCGCCATCCAATAGTGACTCTCATAACTCGTTTGATGTCGGATTGGGTTGATTTTGGTCATCTGATAGGTACTCTAGTGCTCTTCCATTCCTGAATGGAATCGTCATATTTCGAGACCATTTGGGCATCGGTAAGTGAGATCGCAGTCGTTAGTCCTAAATTTTTCCTTCATCTCCTGGTCCAATATTAACCTTCATAACTCTCTCTTCAGTGATCAAATTTAGAATATTTTGAGCTCATTGCACTGATAATTGTCAATCTTCCAAATGGGACCAGAATTGGCTAATTCTGGGACCGTTCGATATCCCAAAAGCACGTTGGAACTCCTTGATCTTCATTTTACAATTTGGATTGTTAATCTATCCAAATCGCGTGATCCAATGGAGACGCTCAAAACTCCCTCGTTTGATGTCGGATTGGGTCGATTTTTGGTCATCTGAAAGGTACTTTAGTGCTCTTCCATTCCTGAACGGAATCGCCACATTTCGAGACCATTTGGGCAACGGTAAGTGGGATCGCAGTCGTCAGTCCTGAATTTTTCCTTAATCTTCTGGTCCAATAGTAACCTTCTAACTCTCTCTTCAGTGGTCAAATTTTGTTTTATTTTGAGGTCATTGCACTGTTAACTTGACAAGCTTTCAAATGGAACCATAATTGGCTAATTCTAGGACCGTTCGATATCCCAAAAGCACGTTGGAACTCTTCGATCATCATTTTGTAAATTGGATTGTTAATCTTTCCAAATCGCGGGATCCAACAGAAACGTGCATACTCCTTCATTAGATGTCGGATTGGGTTGATTTTTGGTCATTAGAAAGGTACTTTAGTGCTCTTTCATTCCTGAATGGAATCATTGTATTTCGAGACCATTTGGGCATCGGTAAGTGGGATCGCGGTCTTTAGTCCTCAATTTGTCCTTCATCTCCTGGTCCAATAGTAACCTTCATAACTCTCTCTTCAGTGGTCAAATTTATTCTATTTTGAGCTCATTGCACTGTTAACCTGACGAGCTTCCAAATGGGACCAAAATTGGCTAATTCTAGGACTGTTTGATATCCCAAAAGCATGTTGGAATTCTTCGATCATCATTCGCAATTTGGATTGTTAATCTTTCCAAATCGCGCGATCCAACGGAGACGCTTAAAACTCCCTCATTTGATGTCGGATTGGGTTGATTTTTGGTCATTTGAAAGGTACTTTAGTGCTCTTTCATTCCTGAATGGAATCATCGTATTTCGTGACGATTTGGGATCGGTAAGTGGGATCGCAGTCGTCAATCCTGAATTTTTCCTTCATCTCCTGGTCCAATGGTAACCTTCATAACTCTCTCTTCAGTGGTCTAATTGAGAATATTTTGAGCTCATTACACTGTTAACTTGACAAGCTTCCAAATGAGACCAGAATTGGCTAATTCTAGGACCGTTCGATATCCCAAAAGCACGTTGCAACTCCTTCGATCATCATTTTGCAATACGGATTGTTAATCTTTCCAAATCGCGCGATCCAACGGAGACGCTCATAACTCCCTCGTTTGATGTAAATTGGGTCGATTTTTGGTCATCTGAAAGGTACTTTAGTGTTCTTCCATTCCTGAATGGAATCGTCGTATTTCGAGACCATTTGGATATCGGTAATTGGGATCGCAGTCTTCAGTCCTGAATTTTCCCTCATCTCTTTTCCAATAGTTAACTTCATAACTCTCTCTTCAGTGGTCATATTTAGACTATTGTAAGCTCGTTGAACTATTAACTTGACAAGCTTCCAAATGGGACGAAAATTGGCTAATTCTGGGACCGTTCGATATCCCAAAAGCATATTGGAACTCTTCGATCATCATTTTACAATTTGGATTGTTAATCTTTCCAAATCGCGCGATCCAACGGAGACGCTCATAACTCCCTCGTTTGATGTAAGATTGGGTCGATTTTTGGTCATCTGAAAGGTACTTTAGTGTTCTTCCATTCCTGAATGGAATCGTCGTATTTCGAGACCATTTGGATATCGGTAAGTGGGATCGCAGTCTTCAGTCCTGAATTTTCCCTCATCTCTTTTCCAATAGTTAACTTCATAACTCTCTCTTCAGTGGTCATATTAGACTATTTTAAGCTCGTTGAACTATTAACTTGACAAGCTTCCAAATGGGATGAAAATTGGCTAATTCTGGGACCGTTCGATATCCCAAAAGCATATTGGAACTCTTCGATCATCATTTTACAATTTGGATTGTTAATCTTTCCAAATCGCGCCATCCAATAGTGACTCTCATAACTCGTTTGATGTCGGATTGGGTTGATTTTGGTCATCTGATAGGTACTCTAGTGCTCTTCCATTCCTGAATGGAATCGTCATATTTCGAGACCATTTGGGCATCGGTAAGTGAGATCGCAGTCGTTAGTCCTAAATTTTTCCTTCATCTCCTGGTCCAATATTAACCTTCATAACTCTCTCTTCAGTGATCAAATTTAGAATATTTTGAGCTCATTGCACTGATAATTGTCAATCTTCCAAATGGGACCAGAATTGGCTAATTCTGGGACCGTTCGATATCCCAAAAGCACGTTGGAACTCCTTGATCTTCATTTTACATTTGGATTGTTAATCTATCCAAATCGCGTGATCCAATGGAGACGCTCAAAACTCCCTCGTTTGATGTCGGATTGGGTCGATTTTTGGTCATCTGAAAGGTACTTTAGTGCTCTTCCATTCCTGAACGGAATCGCCACATTTCGAGACCATTTGGGCAACGGTAAGTGGGATCGCAGTCGTCAGTCCTGAATTTTTCCTTAATCTTCTGGTCCAATAGTAACCTTCTAACTCTCTCTTCAGTGGTCAAATTTTGTTTTATTTTGAGCTCATTGCACTGTTAACTTGACAAGCTTTCAAATGGAACCATAATTGGCTAATTCTAGGACCGTTCGATATCCCAAAAGCACGTTGGAACTCTTCGATCATCATTTTGTAAATTGGATTGTTAATCTTTCCAAATCGCGGGATCCAACAGAAACGTGCATACTCCTTCATTAGATGTCGGATTGGGTTGATTTTTGGTCATTAGAAAGGTACTTTAGTGCTCTTTCATTCCTGAATGGAATCATTGTATTTCGAGACCATTTGGGCATCGGTAAGTGGGATCGCGGTCTTTAGTCCTGAATTTTCCTTCATCTCCTGGTCCAATAGTAACCTTCATAACTCTCTCTTCAGTGGTCAAATTTATTCTATTTTGAGCTCATTGCACTGTTAACCTGACAAGCTTCCAAATGGGACCAAAATTGGCTAATTCTAGGACTGTTCGATATCCCAAAAGCATGTTGGAATCTTCGATCATCATTCGCAATTTGGATTGTTAATCTTTCCAAATCGCGCGATCCAACGGAGACGCTTAAACTCCCTCATTTGATGTCGGATTGGGTTGATTTTTGGTCATTGAAAGGTACTTTAGTGCTCTTTCATTCCTGAATGGAATCATCGTATTTCGAGACCATTTGGGCATCGGTAAGTGGGATCGCAGTCTTTAGTCCTCAATTTTGTCCTTCATCTCCTGGTCCAATAGTAACCTTCATAACTCTCTCTTCAGTGGTCAAATTTATTCTATTTTGAGCTCATTGCACTGTTACCTGACAAGCTTCCAAATGGACCAAAATTGGCTAATTCTTGGACTGTTTGATATCCCAAAAGCATGTTGGAATTCTTCGATCATCATTCGCAATTTGGATTGTTAATCTTTCCAAATCGCGCGATCCAACGGAGACGCTTCAACTCCCTCATTTGATGTCGGATTGGGTTGATTTTTGGTCATTTGAAGGTACTTTAGTGCTCTTTCATTCCTGAATGGAATCATCGTATTTCGAGACCATTTGGGATCGGTAAGTGGGATCGCAGTCGTCAGTCCTGAATTTTTCCTTCATCTCCTGGTCCAATAGTAACCTTCATAACTCTCTCTTCAGTGGTCTAATTGAGACTATTTTGAGCTCATTGCACTGTTAACTTGACAAGCTTCCAAATGGGACAGAATTGGCTAATTCTGGACCGTTCGATATCCCAAAAGCACGTTGGAACTCTTCGATCATCATTTTACAATTTGGATTGTTAATCTTTCCAAATCGCGCGATCCAATGGAGACGCTCATAACTCCCTCGTTTGATGTAGGATTGGGTCGATTTTTGGTCATCTGAAAGGTACTTTAGTGTTCTTCCATTCCTGAATGGAATCGTCGTATTTCGAGACCATTTGGATATCGGTAAGTGGGATCGCAGTCTTCAGTCCTGAATTTTTCCTCATCTCTTTTCCAATAGTTAACTTCATAACTCTCTCTTCAGTGGTCAATTTAGACTATTGTAAGCTCATTGAACTATTAACTTGACAAGCTTCCAAATGGGACCAGAATTGGCTAATTCTGGGACCGTTCGATATCCCAAAGCATATTGGAACTCTTCGATCATCATTTTACAATTTGGATTGTTAATCTTTCCAAATCGCGCGATCCAACGGAGACGCTCATACTCCCTCGTTTGATGTAAGATTGGGTCGATTTTTGGTCATCTGAAAGGTACTTTAGTGTTCTTTCATTCCTGAATGGAATCGTCGTATTTCGAGACCATTTGGATATCGGTAAGTGGGATCGCAGTCTTCAGTCCTGAATTTTCCCTCATCTCTTTTCCAATAGTTAACTTCATAACTCTCTCTTCAGTGGTCATATTAGACTATTTTGAAGCTCGTTGCACTATTAACTTGACAAGCTTCCAAATGGGACCAGAAATTGGCTAATTCTGGGACCGTTCGATATCCCAAAAGCATATTGGAACTCTTCGATCATCATTTTACAATTTGGATTGTTAATCTTTCCAAATCGCGCCATCCAATAGTGACTCTCATACTCCTCGTTTGATGTCGGATTGGGTTGATTTTGGTCATCTGATAGGTACTCTAGTGCTCTTCCATTCCTGAATGGAATCGTCATATTTCGAGACCATTTGGGCATCGGTAAGTGAGATCGCAGTCGTTAGTCCTAAATTTTTCCTTCATCTCCTGGTCCAATATAACCTTCATAACTCTCTCTTCAGTGATCAAATTTAGAATATTTTGAGCTCATTGCACTGTTAATTGTCATCTTCCAAATGGGACCAGAATTGGCTAATTCTAGGACCGTTCGATATCCCAAAAGCACGTTGGAACTCCTTGATCTTCATTTGCAATTTGGATTGTTAATCTATCCAAATCGCGTGATCCAATGGAGACGCTCTCAAACTCCCTCGTTTGATGTCGGATTGGGTCGATTTTGGTCATCTGAAAGGTACTTTAGTGCTCTTTCATTCCTGAATGGAATCGCCACATTTCGAGACCATTTGGGCAACGGTAAGTGGGATCGCAGTCGTCAGTCCTGAATTTTTCCTTAATCTTCTGGTCCAATAGTAACCTTCTAACTCTCTCTTCAGTGGTCAAATTTTGTTTTATTTTGAGCTCATTGCACTGTTAACTTGACAAGCTTTCAAATGGAACCATAATTGGCTAATTCTAGGACCGTTCGATATCCCAAAAGCACGTTGGAACTCTTCGATCATCATTTTGTAAATTGGATTGTTAATCTTTCCAAATCGCGGGATCCAACAGAACGTGCATACTCCTTCATTAGATGTCGGATTGGGTTGATTTTTGGTCATTAGAAAGGTACTTTAGTGCTCTTTCATTCCTGAATGGAATCATTGTATTTCGAGACCATTTGGGCATCGGTAAGTGGGATCGCGGTCTTTAGTCCTCAATTTTCCTTCATCTCCTGGTCCAATAGTAACCTTCATAACTCTCTCTTCAGTGGTCAAATTATTCTATTTTGAGCTCATTGCACTGTTAACCTGACGAGCTTCCAAATGGGACCAAAATTGGCTAATTCTAGGACTGTTTGATATCCCAAAAGCATGTTGGAATTCTTCGATCATCATTCGCAATTGGATTGTTAATCTTTCCAAATCGCGCGATCCAACGGAGACGCTTAAAACTCCCTCATTTGATGTCGGATTGGGTTGATTTTTGGTCATTTGAAAGGTACTTTAGTGCTCTTTCATTCCTGAATGGAATCATCGTATTTCGTGACGATTTGGGATCGGTAAGTGGGATCGCAGTCGTCAATCCTGAATTTTTCCTTCATCTCCTGGTCCAATGGTAACCTTCATAACTCTCTCTTCAGTGGTCAATTGAGAATATTTTGAGCTCATTACACTGTTAACTTGACAAGCTTCCAAATGAGACCAGAATTGGCTAATTAGGACCGTTCGATATCCCAAAAGCACGTTGCAACTCCTTCGATCATCATTTTGCAATACGGATTGTTAATCTTTCCAAATCGCGCGATCCAACGGAGACGCTCATAACTCCCTCGTTTGATGTAAGATTGGGTCGATTTTTGGTCATCTGAAAGGTACTTTAGTGTTCTTCCATTCCTGAATGGAATCGTCGTATTTCGAGACCATTTGGATATCGGTAATTGGGATCGCAGTCTTCAGTCCTGAATTTTTCCCTCATCTCTTTTCCAATAGTTAACTTCATAACTCTCTCTTCAGTGGTCATATTTAGACTATTGTAAGCTCGTTGAACTATTAACTTGACAAGCTTCCAAATGGGACGAAAATTGGCTAATTCTGGGACCGTTCGATATCCCAAAAGCATATTGGAACTCTTCGATCATCATTTTACAATTTGGATTGTTAATCTTTCCAAATCGCGCGATCCAACGGAGACGCTCATAACTCCCTCGTTTGATGTAAGATTGGGTCGATTTTTGGTCATCTGAAAGGTACTTTAGTGTTCTTCCATTCCTGAATGGAATCGTCGTATTTCGAGACCATTTGGATATCGGTAAGTGGGATCGCAGTCTTCAGTCCTGAATTTTCCCTCATCTCTTTTCCAATAGTTAACTTCATAACTCTCTCTTCAGTGGTCAATATTAGACTATTTTAGCTCGTTGACTATTAACTTGACAAGCTTCCAAATGGGATGAAAATTGGCTAATTCTGGGACCGTTCGATATCCCAAAAGCATATTGGAACTCTCGATCATCATTTTACAATTTGGATTGTTAATCTTTCCAAATCGCGCCATCCAATAGTGACTCTCATACCTCGTTTGATGTCGGATTGGGTTGATTTTGGTCATCTGAAAGGTACTCTAGTGCTCTTCCATTCCTGAATGGAATCGTCATATTTCGAGACCATTTGGGCATCGGTAAGTGAGATCGCAGTCGTTAGTCCTAATTTTTCCTTCATCTCCTGGTCCAATATTAACCTTCATAACTCTCTCTTCAGTGATCAAATTTAGAATATTTTGAGCTCGTTGCACTGATAATTGTCAATCTTCCAAATGGGACCAGAATTGGCTAATTCTGGGACCGTTCGATATCCCAAAGCACGTTGGAACTCCTTGATCTTCATTTTACAATTTGGATTGTTAATCTATCCAAATCGCGTGATCCAATGAGACGCTCAAAACTCCCTCGTTTGATGTCGGATTGGGTCGATTTTTGGTCATCTGAAAGGTACTTTAGTGCTCTTCCATTCCTGAATGGAATCGCCACATTTCGAGACCATTTGGGCATCGGTAAGTGGGATCGCAGTCGTCAGTCCTGAATTTTTCCTTAATCTTCTGGTCCAATAGTAACCTTCTAACTCTCTCTTCAGTGGTCAAATTTTGTTTTTTTGAGCTCATTGCACTGTTAACTTGACAAGCTTTCAAATGGAACATAATTGGCTAATTCTAGGACCGTTCGATATCCCAAAAGCACGTTGGAACTCTTCGATCATCATTTTGTAAATTGGATTGTTAATCTTCCAAATCGCGGGATCCAACAGAAACGTGCATACTCCTTCATTTGATGTCGGATTGGTTGATTTTTGGTCATTGAAAGGTACTTTAGTGCTCTTTCATTCCTGAATGGAATC
>JAJHSJ010000958.1:0-46830 GCA_021015155.1 Magnolia officinalis
AAGCTCCAAGGATTCGGGGTAGTTATCCTAATCACGTTTATCGCACACAGTTTACTGATCCTCAATGAGTGAGATGAGGGGATTGTATCTGACCCTTCACTAGACAACCTAGAACTGTTTTAGGTCGACCCGTGCCACCATGTTTGAATAAATACTCGGCGTTCGTTTTCAGTGAACTAGCCGTTGGACGGAACAGGGATGCTTAAGACTGTTTCTACATTCCGTCGCTCCCTCTAAGTCAGAGTGCGTCAGTGTGCGTAGTGTGACCATAACCCAGTGGTCTCGGTTTAATCAAAATCATGCTTTGATACCATCTTGTAACGCCCTGAAAATCGGGGGTCGAGCATAATCTCAACTCCCGAGTTCCAGAACATCACTTATGCAACAAAATGAATGATGATTGAATGTTGACTGTATTCGTGCATTGAACATGAGTGAGATTAAGCCAAAACAGCATATCATACTCTAGAGACAGTTAAATTTGCAAGCGGAAGACTGTGATAGATAGATAAAATATATAACTTATGATGAGTCTCCAGAGTGTGATAACATTACCAGGTAAATAAATACAAGTGCAGTTCTAAAATGTACCAAATGTGAGGAAGTGTAATGCCTCCTATCCCATGTACCATAGCCCCGTCAATACAATATCAGGTCTTCATTGACCTGCCAGAGAGATACAGACAGGAGAATTCCTCCTATCATCAGTATAGAAGTAGTCGGCTCTGCTTCACAAGCATCGCCACCACCTGAAACTCAACAAATCTGGTTGGTGTGTACAACACCGTCCCGTAACGTGGGAGTGAGTGATCAACTCAGTGGAACAGTAAAGCATAAGTTAACATGTTATCAAATCAATCAAGCAGTAATGATAAAGCAGTACAAATCAAGCATTTCTAACTACTTGTTAAGTGCAAAAATGATATGACATGATGCTGTATGCCCTTGCCAAAACCACCCTCAAGCGACATCATCTTACGTTCGCGAATGCTACTCCCTCAGTGCGCCACATCTACAAAGCACATGCGGTGCGATGATGCTCATGATTACCAAGTTTTATTAGTCCATTTCAAACAGCAGTATTGGGAAACTAAGGTACCTCCCTTGTATCATTCCCAAACACGATCCATTCTAGGGTCGTCAATCCTAGATAATCTCATACGATATTATGGTTTGAGAAGCGTAGTGAAGGCATCGCAAAGGGCTCATCACCGTCAGCGCGGATACAGATCTCACCGTATGCGGCTCAATTGCTGGCCGTCAGCTCGAGTACAGGTCTCACCGTACTCGGCTCAATCACTAGCCGTCAGCTCAAGTACAGGTCTCACCGTACTCGGCTCAACTCACACTCTAGTTGCTGTGAAAGACTCGTGGCCAATCACAGACCCTTGGAGTGTACTCGATGATACTACGGAGGACTCATCGCCCGTCAGCACGAGCACAGATCTCACCGTACTCGGCTCTCGCCGAGGTATCGACAGCTCGAATACAGTGTCCATACCACCATATTCGGCTCACGAGTTGATTGCGCAATGGTCACTACGGGGAGGCACATGGCCCCAGCGTAGGCCGACAGCTCGACCACGGTGTCCCATACCACCATGCCCGGCTCATGCGACTTAGCGGATCTAGGTACCATGGTTAAACGGGGATCGCCACTGGTAAGTTTGGTACCCTAGGTTCAAGCAGTAGTGACCAAACAGGGTGAACACACATAAGGCAGATCGGGTTACTTGACGAGCTCGACTAGCACGATCGCCCGTTGAGCTGCACGACATGAAGTGCATAAACAACTTCGTATGGCCTAGCCACTGCCGACAGGCAACGGACGACTCGAGTTCGTCGAACACATCCCACGTGGCAAATGAATCTCAGCCACGAGTTCAATCTCGTTACCGATTGCCTGGACTATAATCATAGCCCCAAACACAATCATTACAGAGATATAAAGCAGTAATGGATCAGGATTCAAATCATACAATCAGTCTGGTATTATCCGTTTAGGGCTGCCAGGGCTGTTGCACGCACTCATTGCTCCGCTCCCCATCACCCATGACGGATCATACAACATAAATATAAATTTAAACATATGCATTACATAGTTAAAATCATAAAACAGTTGAGCATGTTACGAATCACAACACAAGCATGAGTTTGTACATGTTCAAATCCTAATCACACAACTATCAAAGGAGATCATACACATAGTGAAAAGAGGTTGAGAATCATAACTCAACACCCTTATATATTACAATTTGCTAACTACTACACATTCAGACATTTCAAGAAACACTTAAACAAACATACATCAACATACATGACATATGTCGATCACATAGGCATTAGGCCAAATCCTTTTGCTAGGGAGTTGCCTCAATCATAACACGCGTACACCCACGACGGATAGTCATGGCAAGCAGGAATCCAAGTTCCATATCCATTCAGTCATTTCCACAAACACTTGGGCCACACATTTTAGCATATATAGTGTATACTGGCCGTGGCGTGATTTAGGGCAAATCCTTTCGTCAAAGGGATATCGCCATTACAAAAATCATATATCCATGACAATTAGTCATGGCGAGCACGAATGAGAATGCTATACTCATTCAGCCATTTTCACAAACACTTAGAATACACTATTCCAACATACCTAGTGTATGTTAGCAAACATGTATTAGGGCTATCTTTCGCTAAGCGGTTATTTTATCCGCGTATACCATATTCATACAACAATTAATCATGACAATTATATTTCCAAAATCCGCACGTATGCGGAATTTCTAAAATACGCAATTTCAACATACATGACATTTACACATGAACATGTATTTTTGCGATTCTTTTCGCCAAACTAACATTTTATCCACACATGATATAATCAAACATTAAATAAACATGTCAAACATTTTCCCAAGAAAAATACGTATACGGTATTTATACGTATATCTAGAGTATGTGAAAATCCATATTCTTTATCGCTAATCGAAACAGGAAACGGAAAGCACTTTGTACATGTGCATTCGCATACAGATCATGAATGTATCATTATCTGACATTGAAAGCGTTGAAAAACGTAACTTATACGCTTAAAGTCCTCACCTTTTGTCGTAGAATCGTAACGGAGTTGATAGGTTCGCTAAGCTTCCGTATACGGCAACTAGGCGACCTAGAGAAGGAAATAGGTTAGCTATTTCATAACCTACAACTATCAAATCCCCTAAACAGGTTAGGGTTAGGGTTTCTTACCTAGAAACGGGGCTGGAATCGCCGGAAAAGCGATGAGAACGAGATGGTGCAGCCCGTGTGGTGGCAGGGAACGACGGCAGGGAGTTTCTCACACTTCTCCCTCACTTTCTCTCTCTTTTCCCTCTCTCAAATCCAAATTCGTATGGCTGGAATGGGAGAGGGTTTAAGGTCCTTATATAGCCTCAAAACTCACCGAAATAGACTCCTGTTCAAAGGTTACTGCTAATATAGGTATTTCGTCACTTTTCCAGCTCAAAAGGGGTGTTCTGGTAGCCCTCTTTGAGCCAAACGTCAGACTTAAGCTCACCACACATGGATCTATGAGGGATCACGTTTTCGACTCGATCGGAATCCCAGATCGCACGTGGCGGACCACTTTCAGTTCAACGGTCAGTGGGCCACGATCCGAAATTCCAAGTACATGTAAATGTTCCTGAAATTTTTCCTGATCCGAGGGTGTAATTTGGTCTGATTCTGACGGTCAGGTTGCTTAATACTGATGCGCAAGCGAAAGGTGCCAGATCACTATTCCAGATATTTTCTTTTCAAAGGAATAGTGTTTTTTCACACACCCTCGCTCCGGATCGAAATAAATGACCGTGGGACATCGGTCGGAGCTGATTTTGAGATGATTGTCAAGCCCAGTGGGGTGGTCCTAGTTCCTTAGATTCGTGTTAATCGGACTCCCGATGTGCGATCTAGACCTCATACGAAGTTTCGTTTCAGTCCCGAGAGCAGACGGGTAATGAGTTTGGCTCTAGACTTTAAGGTAACCTAGAGTCACATGTTTTACAAGTTTTGGGTCTTGCAGATCGTATTTAAAGCGATCCCAACGGATTTCAGGGCTAATCGAGTTTGCACTTAGTTAACTTTGTTAAATTTCTAAAGGATTTAATCCTAATTGTTTTCTGGTTGAGATGGTACTTAGGCCTTTGTAGTTTGTATATAAAGTGATCCAAGTTTTACTACTTAGCTAGTTTAAGTTAGTGTCTAGGGCGAAAGTGCTTTGAAAAATTGAAGGCACAAGGTAGTGAAGGGTGGGATTTGTGAAGGAAATGGGTTCAGAAGCGATTTTAGACTGTGGGGTTCAGTTCTGACGAAATAATAAGGTATTAAGAGCAACCCATCGCCTAAGGACATCTAATCCCAAATTGGCAAAAATCCGGGATGTTACAAGTATGTGGTCAGTGGTACTTATGCCCTACAATTTATCTCCTTAGTTGTGTATGAAGGAGTCATTTTTCATGATGTCATTGCTTATTCCTGGACCCAGGTCACTTAGGAATGACATTGATGTGTATTTGCAACCGTTAGTAGATGAGTTAAACAAGTTGTGGAGTCAAGGTGTAGAAACGTATGACACATTTACAGGACAAACATTTCAATTGCATGCAGCGGTCTTGCGGACAATAAATGACTTTCCCGCATATGAAAATTTGTCTGGGTGGAGCACGAAGGGCAAGTTGGTTTGTCCTACATGTGGTATTAAGACTTGTTCATTGTCATTGAAGCATGGTAGACAAACGTGTTTTATAGGCCATCGTCGCTTCTTTCCGAGCGATCATAGTTGGTGTAGGAAGACGATGATCTTTGATGGTAAACAAGATCATAGGCCACCCTCGAAAGTGCTACCTGGAGAAGATGTGATATAACAACTGAGTAACATTGGAAAAGTTAGATTTGGTAAGGCATTGCACTTGAAGAATAGGAAACGTAAAGTATTAGACTATAACTGGAGGAAGAAGAGCATCTTTTTTGAGTTGCCCTATTGGAGTGATCTGAAATTGCAACACAACTTGGATGTCATGCATATTGAGAAAAATATATGTGACAATGTCTTCGGAACATTGATGAACATAGAGAAGAAAATCAAAGACAGTTTCAAGGCTCGATTAGATCTACAAGAAATGGGTTTAAGAAAAGAGTTACACTTACAACCACATGGAAATTCGTATACTATACCATCAACCTACTACATGTTGACAAACTAGAGAGAAAGAGTTTATGTGAATGGTTGAGATCGGTGAAGTTTCTCGATGGGTATGCGTCAAGACCGATATCAAGCATGTTTCGGTGTATAGAAATATCGTAGTGGATTTCAACGGTAAAGCCACTATCTTTTATGTTATAGCCCGCCAAGTGATCGTGTACTAACATGGAGTGCGTGTACTGACATGGGTGCGTACTTGTTTCAACAAGGAAACGAATGTATTTAGTTTGGGAAAATTATCTTATTCAGACATAACAACGGAAAAGTATAAAGACAATCATCACATTTTATTGATTTTGAATTCATTTACATCCTCGGATATCCCTTGATTCTAAGATAGATTACAAAGAATTCATTATAAGTTCAGTTATCATAGTTAAATGTAAATTTCAGCAGCATAATGGCAATGATCCCAATCATCCCCTAGGACTTAGGAGGAATTGGCTAATCGACCAACAGTCTTTAAGGAAAATAGAGATTCCAGCAGCATTCCGGCGCTATTTCAGTCATCTCCTGGGACTTTAGGAGAAATACGACTTTCTTTCAGTGATTCTTCATTCTCTCTTGAATAGGAAAAACTTGAAGATTTGAAGACTCCGGCCATTTCAACAGCATGACAGCCCATTGCTGTTATAGACTGCAGGGCAGTCGATTTGTACGGTCCCGCGCAGACCATATGGTTTGCGCGGGTCCACCCAAACTATAAGAGCCCAATGCTCATTTGCGTGGGTCCGCACAATTTGCTGGAGCCCGATGCTCCACACCTTCGGTCTTCTCCTTCGTTCTTCTTTCACTTCAGAATCTTCGAACCCCTTTTTAGAGAGAGAGCGGGGTTTTTATAGGCATTTTACAGGCATAAAACTTTGACTTGGGCGATGTAGGACAAAATAACTCGCAACCATTTTTACACCACTGTTATATGGTTTGCGCGGATACGCGTAAACGGTATGCTTTGCGCGATCCCGCGCAATCGATATACTTTGTGCGGTCCAGCGCAATCTGTATACTTTGTGCGGTCCAGCGCAAAGTGTTCTCAGAACTAATTTTTTGTTCCTTTCTTCTAACCTTTTCCTAAATGCCTTGATCTTTCCCTGCTTCAATTCGTCTCTTATTTTATGCCTCAACAGATGCCCCCTTGATCCGTTCTTTGCTTTTTTCAGAAAATCAAAGAAAATGATCAAATCACGCCTTTCTGCAGGGTTTGCGCGATCCCGCGCAAAGCTAGGTCGAGTACCGTACTCGACCACGAACCCTATAAATAGCCCAACAACTTAGTCATTTGTACAAACCCTTGGCGCTCTGGCAAAACTTTGTTTCTGCAATTCTCCTCCGCGCAAAGTATATCCTTTGCGCGATCCCGTGCAAACTGTCGCTGTTTATGCGAATTCTTTCAAAATCTGCTACGTTCCGCGCAACCCATATGCTTTGCGCGGACCCGCGCAAAGTGTCCTGCACTTAGTCAATTTTCTCTCTTTTGACCTTTTCCAACACTTAGCCATTTTTCTCTTTTTGACCTTTTCCAACACTTAGCCATTTTTCACCTTCCTTCTATTCTTAGTCCGATATTTATCTTCTTTTCTTAACTCCTTACATCATTATGGCCCGTATAAAACAAACAGCCCGTCCCGTGACTCCTCCTTCTGATCAACCTTCCTCCGATCAACCACCTGCTAAGCGAACAAAGACTACCTCCATAACTCCTTATTTCAAAGAGCCTGTTCTTCCCACCTTTGACTTTTCCGACCACATCAAATCTCTACCATCCCCCATTCATAGATCCATATCATTAGGAGATATCAAATGTACTCCGAAGCACGGCAGAGAGTACGATTGGGACGAATGGTTAAAGACTACGGCTCACATTCGTACTGATAGTGAAAAACCACCTCTTCGTGAGGACACTCCCCCTGCTTCCCGTTCGAAGAAAACTCGCCAGAATAAGCCGAAAGAGTTTGCAGAGAAAATTAAGGAACACAAGAAGAAGAGACTTCAAAATTCATGGGATTCAGTACGAGTTGTTGAAGGCGTTATGAAGTTCGACAACCCTCATGTAGAAGGCATGACGATAATTCCCATCAATGTCTATCGCCATCAATCCATGCTTGACTGTGAATCCAAGGATTACGTTCATGGCGAAAGATTGATGTATACTGAATCGTGGGCCACAAGAGAACCCCGGATCCTTGAGAGAGTCATACAAATGCAGAAGCCGCAACAGAAGATAGGAGAAATTCATCCTATGATCTTCTTAGTTCCTTTCCATAGCCCTCACGACCTCTTTCCTTCACATTTTTATGAGACAGTCCGGCAACGTTTCCGAGATCGGGAATAACTCTGGGGACCAGCAGAATTTCGCATCAGAGGCCTGTTAACTGATCGACGTTATTATTCTGATTAGGCGAAAGATATTTTACTGAAGCACACGAACACTCTTGCAGAAGTCGGCCTTTATGATGCTATAGAAGTGACTTCCAAATACTTCTATAGGGAACCTACTGTACTGAAGGGTTTCCTCGAGTATTGGTCGCCCACAACCAACTCCTTCCACTTACCCTACGGTGAGATGAGCATAACACTTTGGGATCTTCATTGCATAGCCAATCTTCCGATAACAGCTAAATTCTACGATGAATTTATTCCAACCAATAGGGAACTGGCCTTTGTATCCTCTCCCGATCGCAGACCTTCGATCTCTGAAACCACTATCGAACTATTCAAGGAGATGAGTAAATTTCTCAGTCTTCACAAGATCCCCCCCTTTGCAATGGCTGGCACATTTTTCTAGAGGCCTCAGGTATTTATCAATCTGATAATCAACTTTTCTCCTCATACTCTCGTTATCTAGAGATTTCTGCATCTTTACTCTCTCTCTTATATATATATATATATATATATCTATTTTTTTGAAGATTTCGTAATTGTCACTCCAAGGAACTAATAAAGCTCCGAGACGCGATGAAGGAAAGACCGGAATATAGCTCAACTTACAGCTTTCTTGGTCTATTGGCTAAGCTTAGTCGTACTGCCTAGCTCTAAATGGGCAGATGTTGTTCGTCCCACCGTCTTTGCTGTAGCCGGTGCTTTGGCAGAAGGCCACAGATACTCTCTTGCTCCCCCAGTATTATGCTCTATTTATAGAGCCCTTGGAGAGGTAGCTACCCACGTGAAGGATCCTATTCTCGGAGCCTCATCTGCACATACCTCTTGGCATTATATCACAGGGTGGCTAGGGGTCTACTTTCCTTGGACTTTCGAAGCCCCAGAGCAAGCGTATGTTCATCCTTCCCATCTCCCGCTCTAGTTCTACCAACAAAGAGCGATGACCAAAAGAGCATATGACTGGGTTGCTAATAAAATTCGGGATGATGACCAAATAAACTTCTTTCAATTCTGCCTTTATCGTCATACTGAGGATACAGACATGGTGGACCAAGAAACACTTACTGCAGCGGAAAGAGCTTTCTTCTTTTCCATTCGTTCTTGCAGCCTACCCCTTCGGGAAGGGACAAAGTTTTGGAGGGAACCTAACTATCCCAGTCGTTTCGCTCATCAATTCGGTTATGACCAAACTGTACCACAAGACTGCAGGCTAGTTACTCGAAAAATGCGTTGTTATGGAATAGGTCCTCTTAACTGGGCCTTGATATGGAAACAGCTACTGAATAGCTACGTTAGATCTTCCTTCATAATTCCAAGCTGTAATCGCATAGTCCGTACATCATATGGCTGGATGCGATGGTGGGATCATCAGTCATACTTGGTCACTAAGTGCTTGCCAGTGGATTCCTCCATTTTTCTCCATCCGCCTAGGCTGAAAGGCAGAAATCTAGAGAGTGGAATTGGCTATATCCCAGAAAAGAGTCATGCATCTCATCACGGAGAAATTTGTAGGAAGATATCGTTAGAAGACCCTATCTGTGAGATAAAGCCTATTAACACTTTGGATGGCTGGTTTGCTCATGGAGTTTTGAGAGAATTTGAACAATCTCGTCGGGACTTTACAGATCAGGTTACAGACGATGCTGAAGGTGCATCTTCCCCAGTTCCTGCAGAGACTGCAGCGGTTCAAGAAGAACCAGTTAATGATACTCCTATACCTCCTCCACAACCCCTTTGTCCTAGCTCATCTTCCCCAATGACTAGATCGAGAACGCGTTTACAGGCATCATCTCCTATTCTCTCAGAGGGGATCAGACAAGTATCCATCTCCCCTACTATTAAAGAGTATGTTTCAGAGAGCAGCCGAGCTGCTTCTTATAAAGGAAAGCAAGTTGTCGTTGAAGAAGTTGACGAAGAAATTTTGGGAGATGAGAGTTCAGCTTCATCATCAGAGACTACTGCCTCTTCGCAGTATGAAGATGACGAGGACAGTGAAAGCAGTGAGGATAAAGATAACAATTTTGAAGAAGGCGAAGTCGATATTGGCGGAGAAGAGGAAGCAATTATAGAAGGGGTTGAAACGGAATCTCTTCCTGCAACCTCTAAAGCTCCCTCTGGCATCAATATTCCTGCTAAATCTCCTGCAGCTAAGGAAAACGAGGAAGAACATTTAGATTATGGTGAATACAGATATCCACCAGGTAAAGGAGATTTAACTTTCATGTGCATATATTTATCTACATATTTAACAACAATTATTTATTTAGAATTATTGTGTCTCCCTTTTTTAGGTGCTCGGGTCGCTGAGATAGGCGCAATCTCTTCAGTGAATCCTCCTGCAATAATCTCACCAAGAGCTCCTGTAGTTCCGTTGGTGGTACAGAAAGTGGTAGCTCGTGAAATTATATTTCCAACAGAGACTACTGACTTGCCAACTCCAGCTACCAGAGATTCTAGTACAGAAGCTAGAGCACCATCTTTTGCTGATATGGTGGGACTTGGCCCTTCCTTGCTGATATGGTGGGACTCGGCCCTTCCGCGACTCAGGGAGCTTCTCCTTCTGTTAATCGTATTCCAGCGACAGGTATATACATGCACTAGTTATTTTACTTAGAACCGCATATTTCATAATATATCTGAATGCCTTTCTTCTTTTTGCTATAAGAACTCCTTGCAGCGGTGCGGCCAGTTCTGACTCTGCGGCCACTACATCTGAACTATCGTCCTTTGCAAAAATCTCTGTTCACAAGATGCTTATGGTGAAACACTCTTTATTGGCGATAGCCCATATCTTCAGAAACCCTGATCAATGGTTGGACTTGGACGTTGCTATGGAGATTTTGGAGAGCTCTGCCAATCTGGCTAGAATTAACATATCTCCTTTGCGCGATTCGCTCCTTAAATTCCGCAATTCAGTAATCTCATTGGCGTCGATAGAAAATGCTACAATTGCCCCTGAGATTTTAGAATACAGGAAGCAGCTGACTGCATCTCAAGAACAAGCCTCTCTGACGGATTCATCTATCTCCAAACTTGAACAAGAATATCTGATTCTTCAAGATCAATTAAAGATTCATATTAATGAGAGAGTGACCACTCGAGATCGTATCGCAGCCCTGAAAGAGGAAATCTCTCAACTGGAGAGAAAGAATCATGAGCAAGACTTAGTCATTCAGGATGTTGAAGAAAGGATGCGGGCGAATGTTCAATCCCTTGATATAGAAAAATTTGTACGACTCCAAGGTAGAGAAATGATCGCTTCTTTGGAAAGCAAGCTAGCTGATGTTCCTGATCAGGCGAAACTTATTCTTGAGGAAAAAACTAAGCATGATGCAGCTCGGGCACAATTAAAAGAGGATTTGCGCAAATATATAGAGGCAATAAGAGTTACGGAAGAGCTTTAAACATGTGATTTTTGAACATATAATCTTTGTTTACATGCTTTTGAATGTAATCTTTGTTTATATGCTTTTGAATGTAATCTTTGTTTATATGCTTTTGGACTGGTAATTTATTTTGACTGAACATATGCTTTTATGATAGCATTTTGAGATATTTACAATGGTATTTACCATATTGCATATTGATGACATTTATGCTATTTTCATACAGTAATTTCATCATATCCTTTATAATTTTCAAGCCTTTTATGCTTTGTTAGTGCGGGATTCTCTATGTGAGTATTAAATTGGCGGTGCTAAGTTTCAATTTAATTAGCCACATACAGTTTAAGCTCATGAGTAGTGGAGCGCGCGCACACACACAGTTTAAGCTCTTGAGCAGTGGAGCACTTGTTGGTCTTATGTGATGGTCTCTGTAACTCTCTAGAATTCTCTTGGACTTTTCACTGCCTTGAGCTCACGGCCACGGTCCATCAAAGAGGCCCATTGTCGCTATCGGGCAGTGAACTGTTGGTTTTACGCACAGGGTTGGCCATGGTAACTCTCTAGAGTTCGTAGGGCTCGCAAGGCTACCTTTGGGCACCAAATCTAGGGTCGCCAGTCCATCAATGAGTAGGCTTAATCCCTTCCTCACGAGTTACTACTGAAATCAAACCCTAGATCTGGAGGGTCTTACGCATGGTTGGCCTAAAAGCTCGCACTGCGGCCCCTGTTTTCTTCTTCTGCAAGGTCGAGCCCATTCACGGGAGGGCACTTTCATCCGTTCCCCGTGGGGATGTCGGAAAGCTATGTAGACGGCATGGGAGTTACGGTGACTAGTCTTTGTGGATTTATGGCCTTTTAGGCTTTGAATCCTTGACTTCATCAGCTGCCCGCATAGGTACGCACGATGGTCTTCGCGGGCTTTTTAGGGCCACTGACTCCTCGCCGCTGCTCGAATGGCGATCTTGATAGGTCTTATGTGTAGTTGGCCGGCCCTTTTAGAGCTTGATCCTTTGAGGATTTAATCCTTTTAGAGCTTGATCCACCCCCCCCCTTTTTTTTTATTCGGCTCTTTTAGGATTTGGCTCTTTTAGGATTTGACTTGGCTTGGCTAGACTGCCTTTTTCTGACTGAGATTGATATATCCTTGCTTTTGATAGTATTTTTAAGAAGATCCGTGCCTTGTAAGGCAATATATCAATCTCGTCGATATCTTTAAGAGAATCAATATCTTCAAGAGAATCTTCATATAGACGTGATCTTATTTATCCTTGCCCCCTTTTGATGCAGAATCATTATGCTGATAATATTCTAGGTCAAAATCTGCATGTCTCTCTTTAGGGATAGTATCTTTTGATGAAGCGGGCGTTGACAGGTATACTGATACCTTGCCCCCCTTGATTTGTAATTCTATACACCCCATTGGAGTATACTTCTTTTACCACATATGGACCATCCCATTTAGGCTCGAACTTGCTCCTTGTCCGGCGGGTGACCACTATAGGTCTTTTCAGCATTAGCACCATATGACTGCAACCGCTGCTGAGCTGCCAGACGCTTCTCATCGAGCAAATCTAATTCTTTCAGCCATATTTTTACATTTTCATCATCTGTTATAGATTGATGTACCACTATTCTGAGCGATGCCACCTGTATTTTAATTGGGATTACTGCCTCCATGCCATAGATTAATGAATACGGGGTCGCCCCTGTTGCTGTTCGATGGGTAGTCCTGTAGGCCCATAATGCTTCCTGTAACTTTTCATCCCAATCGCGCTTATTACCTGTCACTGTTTTCTTTATTATTTTGACAATCGTTTTGTTAAACGCCTCTGCTAACCCATTGGTCAGGGGATAGTAAGGTGTTGAAAACGAATGTTGAATGCCGAACTTCTGACACAGCTTTTCCATGCCTCTATTTTTAAAAGGGGTGCCATTATCAGTGATGATCTTTTTTGGAATACCATGACGGTATATTATGGCATGCCAGATGAAATTGACCACATCCTTTCCTTTAACATTGCGTAAGGCGACTGCTTCGGTCCACTTGGAGAAGTAGTCTGTTACTGCCAAAATATATTGTTTTCCTTTAGACGAAGGTGGATTTATAGGGCCAATCACGTCGAGTCCTCAAGCTGAGAAAGGCCAAGAAGCAACGGTCTGATGTAAATCTTTCAGGGGGACATGTATTACATCCCCATGTATTTGACATTCATGAGACCGCTTCGCATATTCTATCGCATCTTTGAACATGGTAGGCCAGTAATAACCCATTCGATGCACTCTATGGCATAAATTTCGGCCGGCTTGATGCGCTCCACATTCTCCTGAATGTTCTTCCCATAGCATTTGAGTTGCTTCTTGCCTGTCTAAGCACCGTAACAACATTCCATTATAAGATTTTCTATACAACACTTCGTTGCATATGACAAATTTGCCCGATCGCTGCTTAATCTGCTGTCTTTGCGCATTATCTTCTGGCAAGATGTTGTATTTGAGATAATCTACGAAAGGCTGACGCCAATCATCTGTCGTTATTTTCAGACAGGATATAGGAAACATTTCAACGATTTCTTCGATAACCTCTACGGATGGTAATAATCTTTTTTCTTCTATAGTTACCTGGAGAGGACTTCGATTTGTGCAGGATAGAACTGCTGCCAGACTGGCTAAAGCATCCGTTTTTGCATTCTCAGATCGTGGTATATGTTTGATTTCCACATGACAAAACTGTTCGAGTAACTGTTGTGCTTTCCGACAATAAGGCAAGAGCTCTTGTTTTCTTATTTCGTATTCTATTGTCAATTGATTTATAATCAATTTTGAATCTCCGATGATGTGCAATAATTTTATTTCCATTTGCTGAGCTATTTCCATTCCGATAATGAGGGCTTTGTATTCAACCTCATTGTTTATGCATATAGTGCCCAGTGTGAAGGAGTATGGCAACAGATCGCCTTGAGGTGTAATGAATATCACTCCTGCCTCCACTCCCGATGTTCGAGTAGCACCATCAAAATACATCTGCCATGGGCTCTGGGATTCGGCTAACATAACTTGCTCGTCTGAAAAATCATCGTTAATTTCTTCACTTTCTGCCACAGGATGTGCTGCAAGGAAATCTGCCACGGCCTGCCCTTTTACTGCTTTCGCCGGCCTATACGAAATAGTATATTCTGATAATAATAACATCCATTTGGCTAATCTTCCCGACAACATTGGCCTGGTCATCAAGAATTTTATCAGATCTGCTCTTGAGATTAAAGTTATATCGTGGGAGAGACAATAATGTCTTAACTTTTGTACAGCGAATATCAACGCCAAACATTCGTTCTCAATCGAGGAATAATTACATTCTGCACCCATCAATGTTCGGCTTAGATAATAAAGAGCAGTCTCTTTTCCAGCTTCATTTATTTGTGCCAACAAAGCACCCAAAGAATTTGCAGCTGCAGATGTATATAAGATGAGAGGCTTACCTCTCACCGGAGCTGTTAACACCGAGGGCTGTTTCAGCAATTCCTTTATCGAATCAAATGCATTCTGACAGGCGTGATCCCATATAAATTTTGTATCTTTCTTCATTAGTCGAGAAAATGGCTGACACCTTCCTGCGAGATTTGAAATGAAACAGCGAATGTACGCCAGTTTTCCTTGTAAGCTTTTTAATTCCTTTAGCGTTGTCGGTGGTGGCATATTTTGAATAGCCTTAATTTTTCCTTGATCGATCTCGATGCCTCTGTGTCGTACAACGAAGCTGAGGAATTTGCTCGAAGATACTCCGAATGCACATTTAGCTGGATTCATCTTTAATTGCTTCTTTCTGAGTCGACGAAAGACTGCTGTCAAATGTTCACGGTGTTCTTGATGATCTCCTGACCTGACCACCAAGTCGTCAACGTAGCATTCAATATGTTTATGCATCATATCATGAAAGATATTTTTCATCGCCCTCTGATATGTTGCCCTGGCATTTTTAAGACCGAAAGCCATGACTTTGTAACAATAAATTCCGAGCGGTGTTCTGAATGCCGTTGCCTCCTCATCTTCGGGCGCCATCCTGATATGATTATAACCTGTATAACCGTCCATAAAAGACATAATAGCGTACTGAGTAGTACTATCGATCAATAACTCTGTTATCGGGAGAGGGAAGTCGTCCTTTGGACATGCTTCGTTCAGATCTCTGAAGTCAATACATTCTCTGATCTGCCCATTCTTCTTCTTTACAGGAATGATGTTTGATATCCACTTGGGGTACTTAACTTCTCTGATGAACCCAACCTTTATCAGTTAGTTTACTTCCCCTTCGATTAACGGAATCAGGTTTGGGTGGAATCGCCTTTGTACTTGCTTTACTGGTTTCTTTTCTTTGGAGATGTTTAATCGATGCATCGCTACGGAGGGTTCCAGTCCTGGCATCTCTTCATATGTCCAGGCGAAGACATTTTTATTTTCTTTGAGAAGTTGGCCATATTTCTCGAATTCATGTTCAGAAAGGCTGACGCTGATGAATGTATTTCTCGGCTCTTCTGCTATTCCCAAATTTATTTCTCGTAAGCCATCTATTGTCGGTTGCCCCCCGTCTTCTATTTGTTTTGGAACTATTTCAGGATACTCGACTACCTTAGGATCTTATTCTGGCACTTACGCGGTCGAAGTCATATTTACTGATACCATATTCACTGATGACTCTGCTCCTAGCCCCTGGAATTTTCTCCGCTTTTCCTGATTACCCCGAGAGGGATTTGAATTCCTTTTCCCATGATTTAGTCCAGTGGGTTTGTTACAATTGAAGCCCATATTTTTCATGATTTTCTTGCTTACTGTACTGTATTTTTTCAAATTTTACGGTGTTAACGTTCCGTGATATACATTGCTTGTGATCTCATCCTTTGCTTTTACCGTGGCATGGAATTCTATCGGCTCAGGGTATTTAGCACTAGCCCTGACTTGAAATCTTCCTGGAGTGGCTGTAAATGGCTTGCACCTTTTAATATTGGGTAAGGGCATCGTATAATTGGACTGTAAGATTTTCAACTGATCTGTTGATAACAATGTCAACGGCGGCTGTCCCGGTTGTCTCAGACGCTTGGGTACAAAATAGAACTTCTTTCCTGCTTTTGCAGTCCCGAAAGATTCCGCCCTTTCTTCTCTAATGTTGTTTATTCGGACATCTTTTAAGACTTTCTCTTCATCATCATTTCCCACCTCTTTAGAGAAACCTTTATAATAGCTGGCGTCCGCGAAGAAAGACTCAGCTTCCATATACGGTTTTGCGCCAGCCATCACCTTGCATTGCATTCTGTCCTTACAGTATTTGAAGCATTGGTGTAGAGTAGAGGGTACAATATTGTACTGATGTATCCACGGCCTTCCCAAGAGAAGGTTATATGTTGTCACAACATTTATAACGTGACATAAAACAGTAGTACTTAATTCTCCCACTTCCAATGTCACTGTAATCTTACAGAGCGCACGTTGCCCATCTTGATTGAACCCTTGTATCATCATTCCGCTGGGGCGCAAATCAGAACGGCGATAGCCCAATTTGTTTATCATGGAGAGTGGCAAAAGATTCACTACGGACCCATTGTCTATCATAATCCGTTTTATCTTCTTTTCACTAACATATCCTTCTATCATTAGTGGTCTATTATGTTCCGCTTCACCAATCAAATCATCATCAGAGAACGAGATTACTGGTAGACAATTTGCCCGTTCATTGTGTCTCTCATGTCTCATTTCTGTCAATAAAGCTTCTCTCACATTATGATCAAATAGCGCTTGGATCAAACTCTGCCGAAACTCTTCTGATAATTTGAGCGCATCATAGATGCTTAGACGTGTCGGTATGCCCTTCAAGTGGCTAACTACGTCATAAGACACTTTCGTCGCTCCGTTCCCATTTCTACTTCCATCCTTGCTGTTCTGTTTTTCAGTAACTTCTTTCCTCGCAATTCTTGCTTTTTGCTTCAACGGACTTATTACCTGCTTTCCTGATCGCAAAGTAATCATTGCGGCATTCTTTATTGACTTTCTATTTTCTTTCTCTTTTACTTCTCGGGCTTTTTCCTTGACTGAAAATACGTTTACTATCGCCCTCCTACTCTTTTCTTTGCTTTCACCAGTTATTATTTCTCCCTTATTTATCATTCGCTGTATGATGCACTTCAACGTATAGCAATTCTCCGTTAGATGTCCCACTAGGCGATGATAACGGTAAAAGTTTCTTTCCTGGGTCTTCGTCACATCTTCAGGGCGCTTAGGTTCTGGTAATTCCAGAGTGCCAGCTTTTAACAACTGCTGCATCATAGGACCTACATCTTCTTTATCGAATTCAAATCCTTCGTGAGAATCGAGCATTTTGAGCCTTTTTCCGCCGTATCTATCCCTTGATTTATTCCAACCTTCCTTTCCTTCCGATCTTTTATCTCTTGAGCCCCTCGCATCTTGATTTTTCTTATCCCGATCGATAGTATTGACGGTCGTTCTGCCAGGTATCCTCCTGACGGTTTCATGATGAAATGTTGGCTTCTTACGAGTCATTAATTCCAATGCATGGGCTTTGGTAGCCAAATCGCGAAAGGTTCCAATATCGGCGCTGGTGAGTCCGAACACGATTCCTGTTTCTATAGAGTTCAAACACATCTTGACCTGTTCCTTTTCTTTCGGCAACTGTCTACACGATGCCCCCAGTGTTTTCCATCTGTCTATGAACTTTTCAACTGGTTCTCCTTCTCGCTGTCGTACTGAAGCTAATTTCGTGATGCTAACATCGCGCTCTAACGAGAAGAAGTTAGACATGAATGCGTCTTGCAATTCCTTCCATGTGCATATAGATCCTGGAGCTAAATTTGAATACCATTGGAAAGCTTTACTTGTCAATGATGATCCGAATAATCGTAAGCAGTATTGAGGTATCGTCGAGAAATTCCCCATGCTAGTAATAAAGTGCATCAAGTGCTCTTCAGGTGACCCTTCTCCGTTAAACTTTTGAAAGTCCGGATGCTTGAAATTAGCCGAAAAAGGGACATCTTCTTCTTCTCTCGGGTACGGCGTTCAGTATTTGAAACGGCCGGTATTCGCGCGCTCTCTCTCTATTCTGACTGCTTCTTCGACGACTTGCCTTACGTCATCCTGTGTTATAACTCTTGTTACTGGAACGGACCCTCGCGATCTTATCCCCTATGGACGGGAAACTTCAGGTTGGCTCTCCTATCCATTTGTTGCTCCCATCATAAGTGGAGCAGTTATCTGGGCTACGTTATGTGCCAGAGTTGCCAGAGCTTCTCTGAGGTTCTAGCATTCGTCCATTAGCGCTCTTTGCGCCTCTGTCATTTGGTCAACGCGTTCTTCAGTAGTTGGCCTGATTTCTTGACCCGTCTCTGCCATGTATACTGTGGCTCCTTTACTATTTGTCGAGGCCGTTGTTGGGGTAAGACGAGAGTACGTTGACGTAATAGGGCTTATAAAGAGAGGAAAGATTGGAGTCTCGTTCAACTTTTGTGCGCTTTCCATGCTTTCTGTGCTTCTGTCCATTTGGTCCTTGGGGCGATCAGAGTCGGAAAATCGCGTGACGCGAACTGTAGAGCTGCTCGTTCGGGGTATATTGCAGGAGGAACCAGCTCGGGTTTTCTTCTTGCTATATCCCTCAGCCCTTGGTACAGATAAGTTTACCTTGCGGTTCTTTAAGTTCTTTGCTTTTGCCTTCCTAGACAAGACCACAGTCCAATCCCCGTCACTTTCCTATGGTTGAGGTGAGACGAAAATGACTCCCACTGTTACTTGAGTCACTCTGCGCTTGTTTGTGGTGCATGCATTTGTATGCTCGGGAGTTCGGCTTGGCGCGTATTTGACTATGAACCCAGTGGGGATGAAGCAGAAGTTCACTTTTCTTGTAGCGTTAGCCATCAGTAGTATTATGTAATTGAATTTGGGTACCTTCGAAATAGAAACATACGTGAAGTTAGTATGCGAGAGATTAAATAAGCTATCTTAGACATGAAGGGGAGGATGTTCCCACTAAGAGTCGCCATTTTGGCGTCTAAGAGACGCCAAAAAGTGATAAGAGTCTTACAACGTTCCCCAACGTTACTGTTTAAATAAGATAAAGATGATCCCCAGCAAAGTCACCATTTTGTTTCGACAAGGAAACGAATGTATTTAGTTTGGGGAAATTATCTTATTCAGACATAACAACGGAAAAGTATAAAGACAATCATCACATTTTATTGATTTTGAATTCATTTACATCCTCGGATATCCATTGATTCTAAGATAGATTACAAAGAATTCATTATAAGTTCAGCTGTCGTAGTTAAATGTAAATTTCAATAGCATAACGACAATGATCCCAATCATCCCCTAGGACTTAGGAGGAATTGGCGAATTGACCAACAGTCTTTAAGGAAAATAAAGATTCCAGCAGCATTCTGGCGCTATTTCAGTCATCTCCTGGGACTTTAGGAGAAATACGACTTTCTTTCAGTGATTCTTCATTCTCTCTTGAATAGGAAAAACTTGAAGATTTGAAGACTCCGGCCATTTCAGCAGCATGACAGCCCATTGTTGTTATAGACTGCAGGGCAGTCGGTTTATGCGGTCCCGTGCAGACCATATGGTTTGCGCGGGTCCGCGCAAACTATAAGAGCCCAATGCTCGTTTACACAGGTCCACATAATCTGCTGGAGCCCGATGCTCCGCACCTTCGGTCTTCTCCTTCGTTCTTCTTTCACTCCAGAATCTTCGAATCCCTTTTTAGAGAGAGAGAGAGGGGTTTTTATAGGTATTTTACATGCATAAAACTTTGACTTGGGCGATGTGGGACAAAATAACTCACAACCATTTTTACACCACTATTATATGGTTTGCGCGGATACTCGCAAACGGTATGCTTTGCGCGATCCCGCGCAATCGGTATACTTTGTGCGGTCCAGCGCAATCTGTATATTTTGTGCGGTCCAGCGCAAAGTGTTCTCAGAACTAATTTTTTATTTCTTTCTTCCAACCTTTTTCTAAATGCCTTAATCTTTCCCTGCTTCAATTCTTCTCTTATTTTATGCCTCAACAGTACTAATAGCTAACCAAAATTTAAAATATATATATATATATATAGTTTTGGGGTGGGCCACTCATGCAGGCCCCACCTTGATGTATGTATACAATCCACGCCGTCTATCCCGTTCCCTAGCTCATTTTAGGCGTTGAGCAGAACGATGAAACCAATTTGATCATTTGGCGGGCTATAACATAAAAGATCATGGCTTTACCGTTGAAATCCACTACAATATTTCTATACACCAAACATGCTTGATGTTGGGCTTGATGGATCTATTATGGGCTGCAGAATGCAATGGATGGAGTGGATCTACCTGATTTAGACCCCACATAGGAAAAACCACAAAAAAGTCGCTATTGTTGTAAAGAGGACGCGCAATGTCCTGCTGCGCTGGCGTGAACGAAAAAAGCCAGGGACCCACGGTCCCAACCGTGGCCCCCACCATGATGTGTTTGGAACATCCACTCCGTACATTTGGTAGGTCCCCTTCGATACAGTGGGTCCCCCAAAAATCAGCGGTACGAGGAACTCGAGTGGCCCACATGGCAAGAAGTAGTGATGATTTAACATTTGCCATTGAAACCTTTTGTGGTTAACAGAATTTTCGGATCATTATGAAATTTGTTTTTCCTCTTTACACAGGTCCCTATGACCCTATTAACAGAGTGGATGGTAAATAAACCTCATGGTGGGCCCTACTTGGGACCCACCTCTATCGTTCTTTAAGCAGCAGCCGCTGCCAGCTGCTTGTAACATCCCGGATTTTTGCCAACCTGGAATTAAACGTCCTTAGGCAATGGGTCGCTCCTAACACCTTATTAACTTGTCAGAATTGAATCTCAAAGTCTAAAATTGCTTTTGAACCCATTTCCTTCACAAATCCCACCCTTCACCACCTTGTTCTTTTAAATTTTCTAAGTACTTTCACATTAGACATTATCTTAAAGTTAGGTAATGAAGAACATTACTTAAACTAAACATTACTGCAAAGGACTAAGTACCACCTCAGATAAAAATTACTCAGGACTAAATCCTTTAGAAATTAGGCGAGAATTAGCTAGTGTTAAACTAGAGTACCTGTGAAATTAGCACCAATCACTTTAAATATGATCTGCAACACCCAAAACTTGTAGAATCATTGACGCTAGGTTACCCTAAAATCTAGGATCAATCTTATTACCCGGCTACTCCCGGGAGCATCTCGAAACTCCGTATCAGATCTGGACCGCACGTCGGAAGTCCGGTTAACACGAAGTTAAGGAATTAGGATCGCGTTGCTAGGCTTGACAACCATCTCGGAAATCAACTCCAGATAGTGTCCCAGTGAAATTCACTTGAGCTCGGAGCGGGGAGTGTGAGAAATGTGAAAATAATTCTAAATTAAATCCAAAATAAATAAATCTGGCACCTCTCGCTTGCGGATCAGTTTTAAGAAACCAGACCGTCAGAATCATGTCAAATTACACCTTCGGATCAGGGATATTTCCCCAAACATATCCATGTACTCGAAATCTCCGATCGAGATCCACTGACCGTTGAATTGAAACTGGTCCGCCACGCGTGATCTGAGAACCCTACTGAAACAAAAACTTAACTAAATGTAAGTCCAGTGTTAGTGAGCTTAGTTTCGACCTTTGGCTCAAGGGGGCCCGCCAGAAATCCTCTGTTGAACTGAAACAGGTCCGCTTTGGTTATAACCTAAGTGTACCTTGACCTGAAGTCTATTTCGGTGAGTTTTTAGATTATATAAGGACCTTAGAACCCTCTCTCTCACAGCTATATGAATTTGAGAGAAACCCTAGAGAGAGAAGAGAGAAAAGAGAGAGAAAGTGTGGGAGATGTGGGAGAATCTCCCTACCATGCTTCCCTCCCGCTCCACGAGTTCCACCACTTCGTTCTAATCGCTTGCTCGGCGATTCCGGTGTCACTTCTAGGTAAGAAACCCTAACCCTAACCTGTTTTGGGGTTTTGATAGTTGTAGGTTATGAAATAGCTAACCTATTTCATTCTATAGGTTACCAAACTGCCGTATACGAAAGCTTAGCAAACCTATCGACTTCATTACGATTCTACGACAAAAGGTGCGGACTTTAGATGTATAGGTTATGGTTTTCAACGCTTTTAATGTCAGATATTGATAGATTCATGATCTGCATGCAATTGCACATATACAAAGTGTTGTCTGTTTTCCGTTTCGATTAAAGATGAAGAATATGGAATTTTACATATTCTAGGTATTTGTAGAAAGTACCGTATACGCATAAATTTTGGAAATGTGTTTGCCATGATTATTTGCTATATTGATATATTATATATAGATAAAATACTTGTTTGGCGAAAGGACTTGCCCTAATACATGTTTTGCTAATGTACACTATGTATGTTGAAAAGAGTGTATTCTAAGTGTTTGTGAAAATGACTGAATGAGTATAGAATTCTCATTCGTGCTCGCCATGACTAATTGTCATGGATATATGATTATTGTATTGGCGATACCCCTTTGACGAAAGGTTTTGCCATAATCACGCCACGGCAAATATACACTATATATACTAAAACGTGTAGCCCAAGTATTTGTGGAAATGACTGAATGAACATGGAACTTGGATTCCTACTTGCCATGACTATCTATCATTGGTGCTCGCGTGTTATCCATGGGGCAGCTCCCTAGTGAAAGGATTTGGCCTAATACTTGTGTGATCAACATACGTCAGGTATGTTGATGTATGTAAACTAAAATGTTTTTTGGAATGTCTGTATAAGTAGTAGTTAGTAAATTGTAATGTATAAGGGTGTTGAGATAGGATTCTCATCTACCTTAGTAATGTGTATAATTTCCTTCATGTTGTTTGTTTAGTTTAACCACTTACTTATGAAACGTATGTGTTTGAATTTCCTGTTTGCATTGTGTTTTATAACATGCTTGTTAACATGTTTGAATTACTTGTTTATGTAATTATGCTCTAATTACTTCACATGTTTAAGTTGTATTCCATAAAAATCCGTGAAGGGTAATGGGGGAGCGGTACAACGAGTGCGTACAACAGCCCTGACAGCCCTAAGTGAATAATATCAGACTTTGATTGTATGATTTGAATCTTGATCCATTACTGCTTTAACTATCTGCAATTGAATATGACTGGGGCTATGATTATAGTCCAGGCAATCGGTAATGGGATTGAATTCGTGGCTGAGATTCATTTGCCATGTGAGATGTGTTCGACGAACCCGAGTCGTACTTCGGTTGACGATAGTGGTTGGCCACGCGAGGTTCTTATGCACTTCATGTCGTTCAACTTGGGGTATGCTCGAGCTAGCCGAGCTCGTCAAGTAACCCGATCTGTCTAATGTATGTTCACCATGTTTGGACGCTACTGCTTGAACCTAGGGTACCGAACTTACCAGTGAAATCCCATTAACCATGGTACCTCGATCCGCTAAGACTCATGAGCCGTACATGGTGGTATGAGACGCCGTGGTCGAGCTATCGGCCTACGCTGGGGCCACGTGCCTTCCCGTAGTGACCATTGAGCAACCAGACTCATGAGCCGAATACGGTGGTATGGGACAATGTATTCGAGCTGTCGACACCTACGGCGAGAGCCGAGTACGATGAGACCTGTATTCGTGCTGACGGGCGACGATCCCTTCGTAGTGTCTTCGAGTATACTCTAAAGTCTGTGATTGACGATGAGCCCTTCGCAGCAATTAGATTATTAGTTGAGCCGAGTACGGTGAGACCTGTATTCGAGCTGACAGCCAGCGATTGAGCCAAGTACGGTGAGACCTGTATTCGAGCTGACGGCCAGCAATTGAGCCACATACGGTGAGATCTGTATCCGTGCTGACGGGTGACGAGTCCTTCGTGATGCCTTCGCGATGCCTCTCAAACCATAATATCGTATGAGATTAACTAGGTTTGACGACCCTATAATGGATCATGTTTGGGAATGATACAAGGGAGGTACCTTAGTTTCCCAATACTGCTGTTTGAAATGGACTAATAACAACTCGGTAATCATGCTCATCATAGCATTGCATGTGCCTAGAAGATGTGGAGCACTGAGGGATGAAAGCATGCCGCGAACGTAAGATGGTGTCGAACGAGGGTGTGTGTGGTGAGGGCATACATCATGACTGTATTCCATACTTGCATTAACAAGAGTATTTAGAATTGTTTGATTGTACTGCGTTATCATTACTGCTTGACTAAATTGATAACATGTTAACCTATGCTTTATTGTTCCACTGAGTTGATCACTCACTCCCACGTTACGGGACGGTGTTGTACACACCAACCAGATTTGTTGAGTTTTAGGTGATGGCGATGCTTATGAAGCAGAGCCAGACTACTACTATGATGTTGAGGAGTTCTCCTACATGTAGCTCTCTCACAGGTCTATGAAGACCTAATATTACATTGACGGGGCTATGTGTTTGAGATAGAAGACATTACACTTCCACAACTTGGTATATTTTAGAATTATACTTGTAATTCGTTAACCTGGTAACATATCACACTCTGGAGACTCACCGCAGTTTATATATTTTATCTATCTATCACAGTCTTCTGCTTGCATTTTAACTATCTCTGGAGTATGATATGTTGTTTTGGCTTAATCTCACTCATGTTCAATGCACCATTATAAACAACATTCAATCATCATTCATTTTGTTGCATAAGTGATGCGTTGGAACTCGGGAGTTGAGTTTTGCTCGACCCCCGATTTTCAGTGCGTTACAAGATGGTATCAGATCATGATTTGGATTAAACTGAACCTGGGTTATGCTCACACGACGCACTCTGATGCACTCTGACTTAGGAGGGAGCGACGAAACGTAGAAGCTGACTTAGGATTTTCTAAATTCGCCAAACGGCGAAACCGACCGAAATCGACCGCTGAAATTGGGCCGTACACACCCATGATCATGTGAAACAATCCCGAATCACTTCTAGGCCTTCAGTCGACGGGTTTGAGTCGTTCCTTAGAGACGAATGTCCTTAGGTTGTGGGTCAACCATAACACCAAAGCCTAAAACCCATTTTTATCCAAGTCCTTCAAAATCTCTCCTTGCATCACTTCATTCTTCAATTCTTTCTAAGTCCTTTCATACCAGGTACAAATTCTAACGTATAAATGATGAAGAATAATACTTAAACAAAAAGTTACTATAAATAGTAAACATATGTATAAATTGGACTTTTAACCCTTAAGCTTTTGGAATCTAACCAAATAGATGGGTTAGTTGGATGGATTAGCTCCTCCTACCCTAAAATAATATGCCACACGTCACACAAAATCATTCTGATTTGCAATTTGGCCCCAATACGGCTCCAAACGGAGTCAGGGGTCAAACGGAGCACTTCCAGGGGTACCCAGGGTCGGACCTAGGGTTTTTTGGGGCCTAGGGGGCAGGAGGGTCTCGCCCATGGGGCGGGCCGTCGAAAATTGGACCAGTGGTCGGCGAGGCCCTCGCCCGGTCGATGAGGCCTCACCTGATTTTGGGCTGGGCCGGGCCCGTAGCTCGGGCCGATCCTCTTTGGGGGTTTTATAAACCCCCTGGTATGCCTCCCGTCCATTTCTACCCTCCTAAAACCCTACTTCCTTCACAAAGTGACCCTCCAAGCTCTCCTTTCTTCACAAAAATTTTAAATTTTTCACAAAACCACCCCTCTAATCACTTCCTCTTTCATTTTCGTGCACCACCATCACTACTCATTCGAAACCCATCTCCCTTGCTGCCTATACTCTCCATTCTCTCTCATTTAAGGTATTAAATCCTCTTCTTTTGCCGCAAAAATCATGTAGCCTTCTAACCTATCCCATTTCTCCCTTTTACCTTCTTCATTCCCTGTTACTTGGGCCTCTACAACCCCTGTTGAGACCCAAGTCCGTGGAGAACCTAACCTCCAACCTTTTTTTTTTCCCCTTTTCTTCACTTTTCCATAGCCTTCACAACCCCCAAATGATGGGACATTTGGGGCCCGTTCGATCAACTACATTAAGTGAGATTAGGTGGATGGAATTGTAAAAGTAACAATAAATATATGTGTAAGGTATGGTCCCTATATTGGGTGTATCCCATGTTTTCCAATACCATGTTTGAAATGTATGCAATTAAAAGTAAATTCTGAGATTTCCTTTCAAATAACACTTAGAAATTCATTATCCTGGGATTTAAAAACCCCATCTCACACTTTTACAACACCAGGCTCATTTTCCAAAGCCTATAAAATTAATTTTAATCCCCACCCGCCCTCCTACCAAACATGTCATTCCCAATCCTGAGGTAGGATTAGTAATGCAGTCCCATTTAGTACGACTTAAGACCACTGGCCAAATAGACCCTTGGAGTTTTGGACCTTGAGCAGTGCTCGTAGATTTCGACAGACCTGACCGTGTAGGAAATCCAACAAATAAATAATGTGAACCTTAGGACCCTCTTAGTTGGAATGAGCATATGTGAAATGCTCGAGCGTCAGGTATAGACAACTCAGTTCCAATTAGACAATTTTGACCCTAATTGATAAAACCCTTCCTGTATTAGAAATGATGTGAAATCATCTAGCGTATGAGCATAGACTTTGGACTACACCTATGGATTTCCACTACTTCTAAATTAAGACTAAACTACCAGTTACATTAAAGAATGTTAGAGACCGATAGATGTAGCTAGGTCAAATCAATACACCTCTTTGATTTGGGTGGCGCAGCGAAAGCGTGGTAGACCCTACCCCACTGGCCCAAGATCGAAACTGTGTTCGTTGAATACGAACATTATAGAAGCCCTAGTAAGTTCTACTATGAGAAACCATTTTAGGATGATCTAGTAAGATTTGATTCACCATTTCCTTGGACATAGATAATAACAAGGACTCTCTTAGACTAAGACCTAAAGGGCAACCTTAGACGTAGACAATTTGAGTCTTTCAATGATGGACATTCCCTACGTTTCTAGAGTGATCGGACTACAAAATTACTGAAATATACAACTGCGAAACATTCGCGGCTTGACCCAATTCTCAATCCTGGGCGACACTGCTTAGTCGAGCAGAAGACCAGGATCCACCAGGATTCGGAAGGGATACGATGAGCTTCCTACCCTAGCCCGGTAGATGAGCAATGTATCAGGATCAAGCCCACTATAACCGTCTCTCCGTGTTGGTCAAATAATGAAAACAGCTATCTTACTCTAAATAATTGGGGATTGTCGTCAAGACTCGAAATAGGTAAAGAAATAAATTGTAGCAAACCATCAGGGTATGAGAAATGGATAAAGAAATAAGTTTTAAGGGGGGTAGACTAAAATGAACCAGGCTAGTATATACCCTACGCAATAAAACATAGGCAATGAAATAATTAAATCTTTTCTTATTACCCTTGGCAATTTCGGGGACGAAATTTTATTTTAAGGGGGGTAGATTGTAACATCCCGGATTTTTGCCAACCTGGAATTAGACGTCCTTAGGCAATGGGCACTCCTAATACCTTATTAACTTGTCAGAATTGAATCCCAAAGTCTAAAACTGCTTTTGAACCCATTTCCATCACAAATCCCACCCTTCACCACCTTGTTCTTTTAAATTTTCTAAGTACTTTCACATTAGGCACTATCTTAAAGTTAGGTAATGAAGAACAATACTTAAACTAAACATTACTTCAAAGGACTAAGTACCACCTCAGACAAAAATTACTCAGGACTAAATCCTTTAGAAATTAGGCGAGAATTAGCTAGTGTTAAACTAGAGTACCTATGAAATTAGCATAAATCACTTTAAATACGATCTGCAAGACCCAAAACTTGTAGAATCATTGACGCTAGGTTACCCTAAAATCTAGGATCAATCTCATTACCCGGCTACTCTCGAGAGCATCTCGAAAATCCGTATTAGATCTGGACCGCACGTCGAAAGTCCGATTAACACGAAGTTAAGGAATTAGGATCGCCTTGCTGGACTTGACAACCATCTCCGAAATAAACTCCAGATAGTGTCCCAGTGAAATTCGCTTGAGCTCGGAGCGGGGAGTGTGAGAAATGTGAAAATAATTCTAAATTAAATCCAAAATAAATAAATCTGGCACCTCTCACTTGCGGATCAGTTTTAAGCAACCAGACCGTCAGAATCAGGTCAAATTACACCCTCGAATCAAGGATATTTCCCCAAACATATCCATGTACTCGAAATCTCCGATCGAGATCCACTGACCGTTGAACTGAAACTGGTCCGCCACGCGTGATCTGAGAACCCTACTGAAACAAAAACTTAACTAAACGTAAGTCCAGTGTTAGTGAACTTAATTTCGACCTTTGGCTCAAGGGGGCCCGCTAGAAATCCTCCGTTGAACTGAAACAGGTCCGCTTTGGTTATAACCTAAGTGTACCTTGACCTGGAGTCTATTTCGGTGAGTTTTTAGATTATATAAGGACCTTAGAACCCTCTCTCTCACAGCCATACGAATTTAAGAGAAACCCTAGAGAGAGAAGAGAGAAAAGAGAGAGAAAGTGTGGGAGATGTGGGAGAATCTCCCTGCCATGCTTCCCTGCCACTCCACGATTTCCACCACTTCGTTCTAATCGCTTTCTCGGCGATTCCGGCGTCACTTCTAGGTAAGAAACCCTAACCCTAACCTGTTTTGGGGTTTTGATAGTTGTAGGTTATGAAATAGCTAACCTATTTCGTTCTATAGGTTACCGAACTGCCGTATACGAAAGCTTAGTAAACTTATCGACTTCGTTACGATTTTACGACAAAAGGTGCGGACTTTAGATGTATAGGTTATAGTTTTCAACGCTTTCAATGTCAGATACTGATAGATTCATGATCTGCATGCAATTGCACATGTACAAAGTGCTGTCTGTTTTGCATTTCGATTAAAGATGAAGAATATGGAATTTTACATATTCTAGGTATTTGTAGAAAGTACCGTATACGTATAAATTTTGGAAATGTGTTTGCCATGATTATTTGCTATATTGATATATTATATATGGATAAAATACTTGCTAGGCGAAAGGACTCGCCCTAATACATGTTTTGCTAATGTACACTATGTATGTTGAAAAGAGTGTATTCGAAGTGTTTGTGAAAATGACTGAATGAGTATAGAATTCTCATTCGTGCTCGCCATCACTAATTGTCATGGATATATGATTATTGTATTGGCGATACCCCTTTAACGAAAGGTTTTGCCCTAAATCACGCCAAGTATTTGTGGAAATGACTGAATGAACATGGAACTTGGATTCCTGCTTGCCATGACAATCTGTCGTGGGTGCTCGCGTGTTATCCATGAGGCAGCTCTCTAGTGAAAGGATTTGGCCTAATACCTGTGTGATCAACATACGTCAGGTATGTTGATGTATGTAATCTAAAATGTTTGTTGGAATGTCTGTATAAGTAGTAGTAATTGTAATGTATAAGGGTGTTGAGATAGGATTCTCAACTACCTTAGTAATGTGTATAATTTCCTTCATGTTGTTTGTTTAGTTTAACCACTTACTTATGAAACGTATGTGTTTGAATTTTCTGTTTGCATTGTGTTTTATAACATGCTTGTTAACATGTTTGAATTACTTGTTTATGTAATTCTGCTCTGATTACTTCACATGTTTAAGTTGTATTCCATAAAAATCCGTGATGGGTGATGGGGGAGCGGTGCAACGAGTGCGTGCAACAGCCCTGGCAGCCCTAAGTGAATAATATCAAGTTTTGATTGTATGATTTGAATCTTAATCCATTACTGCTTTAACTATCTGCAATTGAATGTGATTGGGGCTATGATTATAGTCCAGGCAATCGGTAACGGGATTGAATTCATGGCTAAGATTCATTTGTCTCGTGAGATGTGTCCGACGAACCTGAGTCGTACTCCGGTTGACGATAGTGGTTGGCCACGCGAGGTGCTTATGCAGTTCATGTCGTTCAACTTGTTGTGTGTTCGAGCTAGCCGAGCTCGTCAAGTAACCCGATCTGTCTAATGTATGGTCACCATGTTTGAACGCTACTGCTTGAACCTAGGGTATCAAACTTACCAGTGAAATCCTGTTAACCATGGTACCTCGATCCGCTAAGACTCATGAGTCGAACATGGTGGTATGGGACACCGTGGTCGAGCTATTGGCCTACGCTGGGGCCACGTGCCTCCCCGTAGTGACCATTTAGCAACCAGACTCGTGAGCCAAATACGGTGGTATGAGACACTGTATTCGAGCTGTCGCCACCTACAGCCAGAGCCAAGTACGGTGAGACCTGTATTCGTGCTGACGGCCGACGAGCCCTTCGCAGTGTCTTCGAGTATACTCTAAAGTCTGTGATTGGCGATGAGCCCTTCGCAACAATTAGAGCATGAGTTGAGCCTAGTAGGTGAGACCTGTATTCGAGCTGACGGCCAGCGATTGAGCCGAGTACGGTGAGACCTGTATTCGAGCTGACGGCCAGCAATTGAGCCACATACGGTGAGATCAGTATCCGTGCTGACGGGTGACGAGCCCTTTGTGATGCCTTCGCGATGCCTCTCAAACACTAATATCGTATGAGACTAACTAGGTCTGACGACCCTTTAATGGATCATGTTTGGGAATGATACAAGGGAGGTACCTTCGTTTCCCAATACTGCTGTTTGAAATGGACTAATAACAACTCGGTAATCATGCTCATCATAACATTGCATGTGCCTGGAAGATGTGGAGCACTGAGGGATGAAAGCATGCTGCAAACGTAAGATGGTATCGCATGAGGGTGTGTGTGGTGAGGGCATACATCATGACTGCATTCCATACTTGCATTAACAAGAGTATTTAAAATTATTTGATTGTACTGCGTTATCATTACTGCTTGACTGAATCGATAACATGTTAACCTATGCTTTATTATTCCACTGAGTTAATCACTCATTCCCACGTTATGGGACGGTGTTGTACACACCAACCAGATTTGTTGAGTTTCAGGTGATGGCGATGCTTATGAAGCAGAGCCAGACTACTACTATGATGTTGAGGAGTTCTCCTACATGTAGCTCTCTGACAGGTCTATGAAGACCTGGTATTGCATTGACGGGGCTATATTTTTGGGATAGAAGACATTACACTTCCACAACTTGGTATATTTTAGAATTATACTTATAATTAGTTAACCTGGTAACATTATCACACTCTGGAGACTCACCACAGTTTATATATTTTATCTATCTATCACAGTCTTCCGCTTGCATTTTAACTATCTCTGGAGTATGATATGTTGTTTAGGCTTAATCTCACTCATGTTCAATGCACCATTACAGACAACTTTCAATCATCATTCATTTTGTTGCATAAGTGATGCGTTGGAACTCGGGAGTTGAGTTTATGCTCAACCCCCAATTTTCAGGGCATTACACTGCTACTGTACTTGCAGCAGCAGCACGTGGTGCACGTGCCATCTATTGTGTATATGCACATCGTCCATATATATGGGGTCCACCATGATGTATGTGTGGTATTTGGGCCATCCAGCAACGCCGGACGTGGTCCACCTTGATGTAATTATTTTGTACCCAATGGTGGGTACCTACCATGATGTACGTATTTCAGCACACCGTTCAGCCATTTGATATGGTAGGTGAGACCCATGTGATGTACCTATTTTGTCCTCACCGTCCATACATCAGGTGGACCACACTGCAGAAAACAGTGGTGAATTGAACGTCCACCATTGGAACTCTTTTTGGGTCACAGAAGTTTTGGATCTATATGAAACTGCTTTTCCTCTTAATTCAGGTATTTGTGACTTGACGATCAGATTGGGTGGAGAATAACATTACGGTGGGCCCCAGGTCTGTGTAACCTTATCCACAGATTGGATGATAAATAAACACTACGGCGGGCCCCTGGTCTGTGTGACCTTATCCACAGTTTGGGTGGAAAATAAACTTTATAGTGGGCCCTATGAATTATTTAACCGTGAAAAAATCATTATCTCCACTGCTATTTATGTTTTGGTCCAGATGATCTTTCAATACAATTCATTCCTTTAGAAATGCTCTAGATTGACTTCTAAATGGATTAAGGCCCATTGGTGCGGCCCATGTGATGCGACCCACCTGTAATGTATATTAGGCCCATGTGTAGGGCTCATCCGTTGTGTATTAAGGCCCATGGGTTATCACCCATTGTGATGTATTTCTGGCCCATGGACAAGGCCCGATGTGATGTATTTATGGCCCATGTGCAGGGCCCACCTGTTGTGTATTTGAAGACCATGTATTCTGACCCTTGAATGAAGCCCAACTTGATGTATTCATGGCCCATTATGTTGTATACGAGGCCCTTGTGAGAGGCCAGGGGCCCACTATATGTTTGGCCATATGTGGGCCACTCCTTGGGAGCAATGTTGGTTAAATGTCCACATTGATGGGCAATGATGGTTTAATGTCCACATTGTGACCTCCCCTTAAGCTTTGATCGATTGATCATTGATGTTGATTCCGATTGTCGTGGCTGATTATCGATTAGCGATCGAGGCCGATTATCATGACCGATTGTCAATTCCGATTGTCGTGACCGATTTGCCGATTCTAATTATCGATCGATTCTGATTGTCTTGACCGATTACCAATTTCAATTACCGTGACCAATTTGTCGATTCTGATTGTCGTAGCTGATTGCGATTAGCGATCGAGGCCGATTATCATGACCGATTTATCGATTTTAATGATCGATCGATCCCGATTGTCGTGACCGATTGCCGATTTTGATTGACATGACCGATTTGCAATTCTAATTATCGATCGATTCCGATTATCATGACCGATTGTCGATTCTGATTAACATGATCGATTTACTAATTTTGATTATTGATCGATTTCGATTGTCATGACTGATTGCCGATTCTGATTAACATGATCGATTTATCGATTCTGATTATCAATCGATTCCGATTGTTGTGACCGATTGCCTATTCCGATTGTCATGACCAATTTACCGATTCTGATTATCGATTGATTCTGATTGTTGTGACCGATTTGCCGATTCTGATTATCGATCGATTCCGATTGTCATGACCGATTGCCGATTCCAATTGACGTGACCAATTTACCAATTCCGATTATCGATCGATTCTGATTATCGAGGCCAATTCCGATGATTCCAATTATCGAGGTCAAATTCTGATTGTCGAGGCCGATTCTGATTATCAAGGTCGATTCGGATTATTGAGATCGATTTCGATTGTCGAGGCTGACCATCGAGGCCGGTTTTAATTATCGAGGTCGAGTGTCAAGGCCTAATGTGATATATATACGGCCTATATTTGAGGCCCGCCGTGATGTTTCACCCCTTGTTTAAGGCCCATTGTGATGTATTCGTGGCCAAAGGGAAAGGCCCATTGTGATATGTATTAGGCCCATGATGTGTGAACCACTTGATGTATTCGAGGCCCAGGTACGTGGCCCATTTGATGTATATGAGACCCATGTGTAGGGCCCGTATGCTGTGTGTTTGAGGCCCATGTGCAGGGCCCACCTGTCATGTATATGAGACCCATTAATGTGGTCCAAGATGTATATTGAGGCCCATGGGTCATAACCCTTTATGATATATTTGAGGACCATGGGTCGTAACCCACGGTGATGTATATTAGGCCTTTATGTGAGGTCATGGGTCCACTATGATGTTGGCTCTATGTGGCCCACTGCTTGGGAGCGATGTTGGTTAAATGTCCACATTGTTGAGGTCGATTGTCGATGCCGGTTATTGATACCAATTTTGAGTATCTGACAGTATAACGTCATGATACATGCCCATATGCATCATCTATAAGTTTGTTACGAGATGTGGTTGACCATTGCATATGTCATTAGACAGATTGTTATGAGACTCCCTGATAGGTGGAGGTTACGTCACATGAGCGCATGGTATGTGCAGGATTGATGCATGACTAGATTGTATGACTCATGCACCTTGTATTGTACGCCCTAGCGACATCAGGGCTGTAGCCTCCACAGGCATATCGTGGATGGGCAGACGGGACACCAAAAATTTGTTCTAGCATTGGGCTGCCATAGATGGCCCTGGGTGAAAATCCTTAAACCCTCTTGGTACCAGAGGACGCCCCAACGTTGAGGCCGAGTGGATACATGAGCGCCCGAGTGCCGAATACCAGGAGGTCGCATCTCCCACTGTGTCGTGGTCGGTTGGGAGGGGGTGTGGCCTTACCCGACCGAGCGTAAGGGGCATTGCTAGGCTGAGTTTGACCAGCTCATGAATGGGTCCGCTATTGACATGCCGAATAAGTATTGGAAGACTATTGGCTAGGCGGATAGTGAGGTTTCTTACCCTTACTTGGACTGTGCGGCTGGGAGAGCGGCAGTGCTATTTGGAGTGTATTAAACCCTGGTGATGATCTAAAAGATGAACTATACTGATATGTGGACTTTTGAGCAGGAGTTGCATACTCATTCATTCACTATCCACTCGGGCTAGTGGTGCGTAACTATTTGTTACGTGTACCTTCACAATGGCAAGGATTTCGGTTGGAGCACACGACTAACCTGAGATCAGGAGTTTACCACATTCGGTCTGACTATCCAAATCTAGGTATGAGACTGGTTTAGATAGAAGTCCTTTATGTTATACCACATAGCATGCGATACTACGTACTATCATCCCGACTTCACACTCCAGCATGGTCCATTCCATTCGCACCGCATATCACATTACATCCGCAACATATGGTATTTTGGGTTACTATGTTTATGCATTTATACGACCTAGATACGACTGACGGTATTCATGGACTCATCAGGATTTGCATGTCACATTGCATCATCGGCATCAGATATTAGGTTTGTTGTCTCTGCATTGCATAACTGATCTGCATTACTTCATCAATATATGATATTGTTTTTATTATATTTCTGCATCGCATAGCATGAATAAGGCTAATGGTACTTATGGGCCCATCAGTATATTTACGCATTACTCTGATATTGTATGATTTATGAGCTTGTCAGTATTTTCCGCTTACTCGGATTTCTTTGATATTTCTTACTTAACACTTACCTTGGGCATACACTTTCACCACCCTCTAAGTTTTCTATAAGCTTATGCATGATAGATGCGTGCAAGTGATGTTAGGTTGCAGCAGCGAAGAGATTGGAGCAGTTAGCTCACTTCTGGAGCTTTGAGTTTATTTTAACATATGTATTTCCCTTTCGTCATTGTACTCAAATGTTTATATTAGTAGATATGTGATGATGTTGTGATTTGGGTAAACTTATGGTTATGCTTCTTACAACAAAAATGTACGTTGGAAAAAAAATAAATCATCCTTGTAGGATCCCAAGATCGGAACCTGCAATATGAGCGCTGGAAGCAGAAAATTAAGTACAACGGAGACTGTCGGCACCAAATTCGGTGATCGGGATTTCTTTGAATCCGATTTCTGGGTTAGGGGCGTAACATACAACCTTAACCAAAACCTATTCACAAATCCCAAAACCTATACTTATAACTTAAACCTAAACCTTAACCTATAACCTAAACCTATACTTATAACCTTAACGTAAACTTATAGCCTTAACCTAAACCTATTCTCAAATCTTAAAACCTATACTTATAACCTAAACCTAAACCTTAACCTTAACCTATAACCTAAACTTATAACCTTAACCAAAACCTATTCTCAAATCCCAAAACCTATACTTATAACTTAAACCTAAACCTTAACCTTAACCTATAACCTATACTTATAACCTTAACCCAAACCTATTCTCAAATCCCAAAACCTATACTTATATAATAAACCTTAACCTTAACCTAACCTATACCCTAAACTTACAACCTTAACCTAAACTTATAACCGTAACCTTAACCTAAATCTATTCTCAAATCCCAAAACCTATACTTATAACCTAAACCTGAACCTAAACCTATAACCTATACTTACAAACTTAACCTAAACTTATGACCTTAACCTAAACCTATTTTCGAATCCCAAAACCTATACTTATAACCTAAACCTAAACCTTCACCTTAAACTATAACCTATACTTACAAACTTAACCTAAACTTATAACCTTAACTTAAACCTATTCTTAAATCACAAAACCTATACTTATAATCTAAACCTAAAACTTAACCTAAACCTAATACTATACTTATAACCTATAACCTATAACCTAAACCTAAACCTAAACCGTAACCTATAACCCAACCCTTAACCTATAACCTATACCTATAACCTAAAACCTAAACTCAAACCTAAACCCAATCCCTAACCCAAACCCGATTTCATTAACCTAAACCTAAACCTATTCTTAATTCCCTAAAGCTATAACCTATAACCTGTAACCTAAACCTAAACCTATAAGCTAAACCCATAACCTTAACCTAAACCTAAACCTATAACCTAAATGTATTCTTAAATCCCTAAACCTATAACCTAAACCTAAACTTAAAACCTAACCTAAACCTTAACCTATAACCTAAACCTAAACCTCTATAACCTAAACCTAAACCTTAACCTATACCTATAACCTATACTTACAACCTTAACCTAAACTTATAACCTTAACCTAAACCTATTCTCAAAACCCAAAACCAATACTTATAACCTAACCTAAACCTTAACTTATACCTATAACCTTAACCTAAACCTATTCTCAAATCACAAAACCTACACATACAACCGAAACCTGAACCTTAACCTTAACCTATAACCTATACTTACAACCTGTGAGACCCGACCCAAGTCCGCATGTGTGCATGTGCGTGTGTGACTATGCATCTCTTTCATCTTAGTCTCGCGGTCCTACCAATCAAAATTCAGTGACCCGCGACCATCGGGTAGTGTTTGCGTCATCCTTGAGTTCAGTCATGTAAACCCGACTCAGATTGACCCGAGACATATACCATTGCGACCGCATCGTCGCCGCGGTTCCAACGCCACGTCTTGTGTGTAAATCCGACGTGTTCATCAAAAGTTGTGGCCCGCACCATTTTTGGACCCATGTTATGGGGCCCACTTTACCCATGTGCACGTTTTCCAAGAGTGGGTCCCACCTAACTCCCTTATCTATACAACCTACCCTACCCTACCCTAGCACCTATCATACCTACCCCTAGCCTAGGTAGTAGGCTACCTTCTCTAGAAACCCAACATTAGCCTTGGGTTCTTCCCCCCATGTGCTATGATTACAACTCTCTTCCCTAGCTAAGAAAACAAATGATTTCTTTGTTATACCCCTCTCCCTCCCTTCCCTCTCCTTCTCATTCTCTCATTTTTCTCCACCTTTCCTCATTTCTAGCAACTCTTCCTCCTATCTTCCCATCAATCCTACCCTCAAACCACCATCTACACCATTAAAACATCTCCCTTGAAGCATAGAAGCTAGCACTTGGAGTTGGAGCTTGTCCATTGGAGGTGGGTGCTCTTAAATTCTCATTCATTTTCCTTAGGAACTTATGGGTGTTCCTTAGATGAAAATTTCTGATTTCTTTGATTTCATGGATGTTCTTTCCAATCCTTTCATTTTGAAGCTTGTGGGGCCCATCAAATGATGGTGGTGGCCCCCATGTCCTCATGGATGTGGCTCATAGCCCATCCTTTGTGCATGACTGGTCCATGCAAGGAGCTCCTTCCCTTGTGGCTGGATTCTTTTATTTTTCTTGTTTATATCTCTGAAATCAAGATGTGTGTGGCCCACCTTTCAGCCTAGGAACATCCAGACCATCCAAAGAGGGAAAACGTCCTTGATAGTCTACTCTTGGACGTTAGGGCCCTAAATGTACCGAAAAAGGATACATGCAAATGGTAATTATTGATGGGAATGGTCTGGTTGTTTATGGGGCCACTGAGGTGGTCCATACCACAATTTCCATGGATTGATTTCCTCTTTTTATAGTGATCAAAATTATTTTAATTCAGTATTATGTTGCTGTCCAAAAGCTATCTAGACAGATTTTTGAGTTGTCTTGAGCACAGTTTTGGGGATGATTGGTGAGGTGTTTGGTCTCATTTGATATATGCGTCTTGAAGGTGGGATACCACATAGATGTCTCCCAAATTTCACCCTCATCCATCCCTGTTGGATCACCTAAAAGGGTGGGCCAAGAAGGTTGGACGATCCAGATTTTTTGGACTATCCAACCATTCTGCTGCTGTAAAAACATAAATATCAGCTTATTTTTGAAGTAGTGGGCGACCTTTGTGGACCCCACCTTGTTGTATACTTGTGTAGGGATGTTGGTCCTACATTTTCTTAAAATTTGGCAAACCAAAGCCCACTCTAATGGGGTGCACAAATTAGGGTCAGCAGCATTGTTTCAACAGCAGAATTTTTTTTGAAATACCTTGCTGTCCATAAATTGTAGGAGTTAAAAAAAATACTTTTAGTATCCCAAAAATTCAAAAATTTTGCATAGAGGTGTCCCACCCATGGTAGGGCCTACCTGAAAATTTTAGGGCAAATGGACCCCACTTGGGCATCCAAAAGGGTGGGCCAATATAGTGGGCTGCCAGAAATTTCTGCTACGCAGTCCAGCAACATAGTTTCATAAAAATAAATTTTTTAAAAATATTTTCTTAGAAGGTGGGCCATATTTCTATGTCCCACCTTGTTGTGGGTTTGATGAGGGACCTTGGGTCCAAATTTCAGGAATTTTGGAGGCCCAGAACCCACTCATTTGATGGCCCAATTTAGGACAGTTATATTCCAACAATATTTCAACCTGGATAGATTGTATTCTTTAAATTAATTAAAATACTTCTGAGTATCATAAAATGTTGAAATTTTTTGGGGGTGTGGTCCACCTATGGTAGGATCTACCTACCAAATTTCAGGTCTAATGGACCCCTGTGCACACCGTGGTAAGCCCTAGACTGGCCCACCATGTTGGGACGTCTTGGTCAGTCCGACTTTTTGGACAGATCGTTTTAATTAAGTTAATTAAAATATTTCTAGGTGTCCAAAAATTCTTCAATTTTGTGAAGTTGTGGACACACCTACCTTGGGGTGCTGGGCCTACGTTTTAATGGCACAGCCCACTTGAAGTAAGTGTTGTATATCCCGCTGCTTATCTGGTGGGACCCACTGTGATATGTGTGGGTCACCATGGGTCAGTAAGCCATTTAAATTAAATGAATTTTTGGACTCCAGCACGCCCAAGAAGTGGATGGGCTGAAATTCCAGCAAGGGGCCCAAATTTGTGCATAGTTGATCTTTTGAAGCCGTGGCGGCCCACTAGATTTAAGGGAGTGTTGCACACACTCTTTGCCCTCCTTAGACATTTTTGGCTTAATTAGTACCCCTTGAGGCCCACCTTTGTGGTGGTTTGTGGGCTAGCCTTAACTAGAATTTTTTTATAGCTTTATAGGCCCAATGGGCTGAAAACCTATCCCTTAAGCCCAAGATGGTGCAAGGGTTGACCTTATTGATTCATGGGCCCAATGGGCCGTCTACAAGCTGATCATGTGCATTTATTAGCCTTGATGCCCTCATAAAATGCTTAATTGTGGGCTGACTTGCAAGGCCCATATAAATGTATATTGTGGAGGGCCTTGCTAAGTCTTTAGGCTGGTGTGGCAAGGCCCACACTGTCAATATAGGCCTTACCCATTGTAAGTGCTATGGTCTCATGCTCCTTTGGTTGTCAAATTTTGATGTGTCAAAACATCTATCTGTGTCTTGTGCTTGTATGGTGATTTATATGTGTTCAAGACACTGCATAAACACTACAATGTTGAAGTCTCGGAAAGTTACATTATTGAAGTTCAAGAAGTTACAATGTTGAAGTCTCGGAAAGCTACATTATTGAAGTTCAAGAAGTTACATTATTGAAGTTCAAGAAGCTACAATGTTGAAGATCAAGTCTTAAGTAACAACTCAAGAAATGACTTCAAGATTAATAAGCAACGCATGAAGTAGTTTTTATGCTGCTGAAGATCTCAAGTTTAAAGCTACAACAAGTTCACGATCTCAAGCCTGATATGGTTCAAACATCTACATTCGTTGAATGGTTGAAGTTCAATGTCCATACGACATGGTTCAGGTTTGAATGACCTTAGGTTGACCCTTTAAGTAGGTCACTTTGGATACATAAATCAAATGTTATTTTACATAAGTTTGGTCTATTCTACGACCAGTCCTAGCTCTTGTTCGACTAGTCTAGCATTGGTTCGACTAGTTCAAGAAATTCCACGACCAGTCCTAAGTAGTTGAAGATTTTTCGGAATTTTTGATACGCCCACGACCAGTCCTGGAGGTCCTTCGACTGGTCGTAGGTGTGGCTTCGACTCGTCCACGACCAGTCGTAGAGCTACGACTCAAAGTCCAACAACGTAATCTATGGTCCTACGACCAGTCGTAGGTGACCCACGACAGTCGTAGGCTACTCACGACCAGTCGTGGAACGACTTTTAAAGATCGCGCTTATATTTCAAAAATCCGTTAGAGCTACGACCAGTCGTAGGTTTCTAAGACCAGTTGTAGATGCGATTTTTGCTTCTATAAATTGAACACGAAATTCAGAGTTTTCAATTCGATTTAATTCAAGTGATCACTCTGAGATAAGTCTGTGTTTATTTTAAGCTACATTGTGCTTATTTAATATTCTTTTTAGCTAGCTTATTTATTTGATTTTGTTTCTATATTCCAATCTTATTTGAAAAGAGGAATTATCTTATTCCTTCTTCTTGGAATCAAAATCAAATATAGCTACGCCCAACAAGTTAAATCTAAAATCAATTAGAATTTAGAACCTTATGAATGTGAGTATTGGAAATTGAACTTTGACATTCAATCGTCTACTCCGATTGGTTCTACCAGGCTGCTACTAAAAGGAGAAATCCAGGTATTTTACAATTCTGTAAAATTTATTTACTTTTAGTTTTGTTTGAGGTTAAGCCAGAAAAATCTCATTGTACTGGTTTTGTTTGAGGTTGAACCAGAAAAATCTCATTGTATTGGTTATCTGAGGAGAACCAGAAAACTCAGAAAAGAGGGGTTTTTTTAATTGTGTAAGTCCAAGTGAAAAAGACACAATTGTAAAGGTTTTGGTGAACCTGTGAAAACCTATTTGATAGTTGAACGCTAATATCCCCTGTGTGAGGATATTAGGAGTGGAGTAGCTTTCTGTGTGGCTGTTGAAAGACAGTTGGTGTACACACAGGCGAACCACTATAACTCTTTGTCTTGTGGATTGAATGCTTGCTTAATTTTCATATCTTTTATCAGTCGATTTGTGGAATGTACAAGTGGATGTGAATGTTGTAACTATTTACATTTCAAGCAAGTGTGGGGATTGTTGTAATAATTTAGATCTATACTTCTGCATTTAATTTCAATTCCATGTTATTTTATTTACTTCTATTAAATTGAGTCCTTGATCTAAAAATGTTCTAGAAATAAGGTTGTCCTACCATAAGCCCTTGTTTATTTATGGTGTAAGGTTGTCCTTAGAACTGAATTTGTATCAATCTCTCAATATTTATTTATCAAGGTGATTTAAGTTAGCATGTGAATTGATTCATAATTGTAAGGATATTGGTTTACTCTATTTCCACTGATTTTATTTTAAAATTTGGCATAGTCCTATTGTAACGCCCTGAAAATCGGGGGTCGAGCATAAACTCAACTCCGAGTTCCAGAACATCACTTATGCAACAAAATGAATGATGATTGAATGTTGACTGTATTCGTGCATTGAACATGAGTGGAATTAAGCCAAACAGTCTATCATACTCCAGAGACAGTTAAATTTGCAAGCGGAAGACTGTGATAGATAGATAAGATATAAACCTATGATGAATCTCCAGAGTGTGATAACCTTACCAGGTTAAATAATACAGTGCAGTTCTAGAATATACCAATGTGAGGAAGTGTAATGCCTCCTATCCCATGTACCATAGCCCCATCAATACAATATCAGGTCTTCATTGACCTGCCAGAGATACATATAGGAGAACTCCTCCTATCATCACAGAAGTAGTCTGGCTCTGCTTCACAAGCACGCCATCACCTGAAACTCAACAAATCTAGTGGGTGTTCGAAACACCGTCCCGTAACGTGGGAGTGAGTGATCAACTCAGTGGAACAATAAAGCATAGGTTAACATGTTATCAATTTAATCAAGCAGTAATGATAAAGCAGTACAAATCAAACAATTCTAACTACTCTTATTAAGTGCGAAAATGAAATGACATGATGCTGTATACCCTTGCCAAACCACCCTCATGCAACATCATCTTACGTTCGCAAATGCTTAACTCCCTCTGTGTGCCACATCTACTAAGCACATGCGGTGCGATGATGATCATGATTACCAAGTTATTATTAGTCCATTTTAAACAGCAGTATTAGGAAACTAAGGTACCTCCCTTGTATCATTCCCAAACATGATCCATTCTAGGGTCGTCAATCCTAGGTAATCTCATACGATATTATGGTTTGAGAAGCGTAGTGAAGGCATCGTAAAGGGCTCGTCACCCGTCAGCGCGGATACAGATCTCACCGTATGCGGCTCAATTGCTGGCCGTCAGCTCAAGTACAGGTCTCACCGTACTCGGCTCAATCACTAGCCGTCAGCTCGAGTACAAGTCTCACCGTACTCCGCTCAACTCATACTCTAATTGCTGTGAAAGACTCCTCGCCAATCACAGACACTTGGAGTATACTCGAAGATACTACGGAGGACTCGTCGCCCGTCAGCACGAGCACAGGTCTCACCGTACTCGGCTCTCGCCGTAAGTATCGACAGCTCGAATACAGTGTCCCATACCACCATATTCGGCTCACGAGTCTGGTTGTGCAATGGTCACTACAGGGAGGCACATGGCCCCAGCGTAGGCCGACAGCTCGACCACGGTCCCATACCACCATGCCCGGTTCATGCGTCTTAAAGCGGATCGAGTACCATGGTTAAAAGGGGGTTTCACTGGTAAGTTTAGTACCCTAGGTTCAAGCAGTAGCGTCCAAACAGGGTGAACATGCATAAGGCAGATCGGGTTACTTGACGAGCTCGACTAGCACGATTGCCCGTTGAGCTGCACGACATAAAGTGCATAAACAACTTCATGTGGCCTAGCCACTGCCGACAGGAAACACACGACTCGAGTTCGTCGAACACATCCCACGTGGCAAATGAATCTCAGACACGAATTCAATCTCGTTACCGATTGCCTAGGCCATAATCATAGCCCCAAACACAATCAATTGCAGATAGATAAAGCAGTAATGGATCAGGATTCAAATCATACAATCAAAGTCTGGTATTATCCGTTTAGGGCTGTCAGGGCTATTGCACGCACTCGTTGCTCCGCTCCCCCATCACCCATGACGGATTATACAACGTAAGTATAAATTTAAACATATGCATTACATAGTTAAAATCATAAAGCAGTTGAGCATGTTATGAATCACCACACAAGCATGAGTTTATACATATTCAATTTCTAATCACACAACTATCCAAGGAAATCATACACATGGCTAAAGGAGTTGAGAATCATATCTCAACACCCTTATACATTACAATTTGCTAACTACTACTCACTCAGACATTTCAAGAAACACTTGAACTACATACATCATATACATGACATATGTTGATCACATAGGTATGAGGCCAAATCCTTCTACTAGGGAGCTACCCCAATTATAACACGCGTGCCCCCACGACGGATCGTCATGGCAAGCATGGGTCCAAGTTCTATATTCTTTCAGTCATTTCCACAAACACTTGGACTACGCACTTTAACATATGTAGTGTATTGACCGTGGCATGATTTAGGGCAAGTCCTTTCGTCAAGGGGGTTGACTAGTACATTTCGATCATGTTCTTACATTCAATACACATGACAAACATAAATCATAAATCCATATTTACTTAGTCATTTCAACAAACACTTAGAATACACTATTCCAACATACATAGTGTATGTTAGCAAACATGTATTAGGGGCGAACTCTTTCGCCAACTAGTAATTTACGCATGTATAATATATTTATACAACAAATAATCATGGCAAACACATCTCCAAATACATACGTATACGGTACTTTCTACAATACAGTATTTCTACATACATAGTGTATATTATTAGAACATGTATTTGGAGGAGTCCTTTCGCCAAATTAGTATTTTATCCATATATCATATATTTACAACAATAATCATGTCAAACACATTCCCAAAATTTATACGTATACGGTATTTTCTACAAATACCTAGAATATGTATAATTCCTTTTTTATCATCATTAATCGAAAAGGAAAACAGACAGCACTTTGTACATGTGCAATTGCATGCAGATCATGAATCTATCATTATCTGACATAGAAAGCGTTAAAAACGATAACCTATACACCTAAAGTCCGCACCTTTTGTCGTAGAATCGCAACGGAATCGATAGGTTTGCTAAGCTTCCGTATTCGGCAGTTTGGCAACCTAGAGAACGAAATAGGTTAGCTTTTCACAACCTACAACAGTCTAAACCCCAAAACAGATTATGGTTAGGGTTTATTACCTAGAAACGGGGCTAGAATCACTGGGAAAAGCGTCAAGAAATGGATGGTCCAGCCCGTGTGGTGGCAGGGAACGACGGCTGGGAGATTCTCCCACATCTCCCACACTTTCTCTCTCTTTTCCCTCTCTCAAATCCCAAATTCGTATGGATGCCATGAGAGAGGGTTTAAGGTCCTTATATAGTCTCAAAACTCACCGAAATAGACTCCTGTTCAAGGGTTACTGCTAATATAGGTATTTCGTCACTTTTCCAGCTCAAAAGAGGGGTTCTGGTGGCCCTCCTTGAGCCAAACGTCAGACTTAAGCTCTCCACACATGGATCTACGTGGGATTACGTTTTAACTCGATCGGATTCCCAGATCGCACGTGGCGGACCACTTTCAGTTCAACGGTCAGTGGGCCACGATCCGAAATTCCAAGTACATGTAAATGTTCCTGAAATTTTTCTTAATCCGAGGGTGTAATTTAGTCTGTTGATTCTGACGGTCAGTTGCTTAATACTGATGCGCAAGCGAATGGTGCCAGATCACTATTCCAGATATTTATTTTGTAAAGGGAATAGTGTTTTTCACACTCCCTCGCTCCGGATCCAAACGAATGGCCGTGGGACATCGGCTGGACCCGATTTTTGAGATGATTGTCAAGCCCAGTGAGGCGGTCCTAGTTCCTTAACTTCGTGTTAATCGGACTTCCAACGTGCAGTCCAGATCCGATACGGAGTTTCGAGATGCTCCCGAGAGCAACCGGGTAATGAGATTGATCCTAGATTATAGGATACCCTAGAGTCAATGATTCTACAAGTTTTGGGTCTTGCAGATCACATTTAAAGCGATTGGTGCAAATTTCATAGGTACTCTAGTTTAACACTAGCTAATTCTTGCCTAATTTCTAAAGGATTTAGTCCTAATTGTTCTCTGGTTGAGATGGTACTTAGGCTTTGTAGTTTGTATATAAAGTGATCCAAGTTTTACTACTTAGCTAGTTTAAGTTAGTGTCTAGGGCGAAAGTGCTTTGAAAAATTGAAAGCATAAGGTAGTGAAGGGTGGGATTTGTGAAGGAAATGGGTAAGGATCGTTTTTTTAGACTGTGGGATTGAGTTTTGACAAGTTGGTAAGGTCTTAGGATCGACCCATTGCCTAAGGACGTCTAATCCCAGGTTTGCAAAAATCCGGGATGTTACAATCTACCCCCCTTAAAAAACAAAATTCGTCCCCAAAATTGGCTAAGGGTAATGAGGGAAAATTTCTATTATTTCATTTGCCTAAGACTTATTGATTTGAGTTTCTACTTCTACGCATGGTAAGGTATATACCAGTTGGTTCATTTTAGTCTACCCCCCTTAAAACTTAATTGTTTATCCATTGCTCATACCCTGATGGTTTGTTACAATTTATTTCTTTACCCATTTAGAGCCTAATTCTACCAAGGAGTTTTGTCGCGGTCCAGACTTATCCTATTTAATTATGTCTAGCTTAATAGGCAGGCTATCTTTTTACGTTCATAAGCACAATATGCATGCCAACATGGCATGCGATTTGGGACCTAATCCCTAACTGTCTGTTACCCATTTGGGCAATTCCTTAGGCCTAAAAGACAAAGTCTGTGTCAGCAATATACTCCTAACACTTTTCAAGGACAAAATTATGAACTCTTAATTGTAATTGGTCGGGCCAACACGGAAAGAAAATTGTGTAGTGGGTCTACGTCGGTTAAGTCGAATAACTAAGTTTATTATTCAATTGACTTAGTATAATTAATTAGTCTTTTACTTTCCTTAGCCTAACCAGTAGCCTAGTCTTAATTGAGGAGTAGCGGGAATCCATAGGTGAGTCCAAAGTCGATGCTTATACGTTAGATGATTTCACTTCATTTTTAATACAAGGAGGGTTTTATTACTTAGGTCAAAGTTGTCTAATTGGAATTGAGTTGCCTAAAGTTGAATTTAACTATCGCCCGAGCATGTCACACATGCTCAAACCAACCACAAGGGGGGTTCTAGAGTTCACGTTCTTAATGGTTGGATTTCCTATACTGTCAGGTCTGTTGAAGCACTGCTCTAGGTCAAAAACTCCGAGGGTCTATTGTCACAACCATTTACTCTAAAGCTTAAGCTATCAGAGTGTGGTGGGTTAATGTATATCAAGGGACTTTATCACTTTAACACTATTCGGCCAGTGTCTTAAGCCGTACTAAACGGATTGTATTACTAATCCTACCTCAGGATTGGAGTGACATGGTTGGTAGGAGGGTGGGTGGGGATTAAAATT
>JAJHSJ010002424.1:0-61994 GCA_021015155.1 Magnolia officinalis
AGTATTTTTCAAGAGTGTTGTCAGTGGCCAACAAGATGAGAACACATGGAGCAGCAGGTGCAAGAAGTCACAGTGTGGAGAAGATTCTCAGATCATTGAGTGAGAAGTATAATTATGTTGTTTGCTCGATCGAGGAATCCAAAGACATCGATCTACTCTCCATTGATGAACTGCAGAGTTCTCTGATTGTTCATTAGCAAAAATTCCAGCGACATACAGGTGAAGAACAAGCACTCAAGGTAACCTCTGAAGACAGGTCTGGTGCAAGAGGACGGGGTTAAGGTGCATATAGAGGCAGAGGAAGAGGGAGAGGCCGACAGTCCTTCAATAAAGCAATAGTGGAATGCTATAAGTGTCACAAGCTTGGACATTTTCAATCTGAGTGTCCAAGCTGGAATGAGGAAGTCAACTACATTGAAGCAGGAGAAGAAGAAGCGATGTTGTCATGTCATATGTGGAGATGCACAATGCTCGAAGGGAAGATGTTTGATTTCTAGATTCTGGATGTAGCAACCACATGTGTGGTGACAAGAGCCTGTTCTGTGATCTAAATGAGGAGTTCAAGCAGAGGGTAAAGCTGGGAATAACACAAGGATGGCGTGTGTAGGAAAAGGTAGGTAGCGTGAGATTGACAGTAAGGGGCTTTACACATGTTGTTAGTGAAGTATTTTTTGTGCCTGAACTAAAGAACAATCTTCTGAGCATTGGTCAACTATAAGAAAGAGGGTTGACGATTCTCATTCAACATAAAAGGCTCAAAATCTTTCATCCAGAGAAAGGGCTCAATTCAGACTGAAATGACAACAAATTGAATGTTTGTGTTCTCACAAATCACTGTCTCCAAAGCCAGCTTGTCTATATACTTCCATGCAGGATTTGGCACACTTATGGCACTGTCGCTAAGGACATTTGAGTTACAAAGGATTGAAGACAATTCATTTCAAAAAGATGTGTGCATGGGATACCTCAGTTTCAAGAGTCCATCGACAGTGTGTGCTAACTGTATGATTGGGAAGCAACACAGGGATTCAATCCCAAAGAAGAGTAATTGGATAGCCACAGAAAAGCTCCAGCTTGTTCATGCAGACCTCTGCGGACCAATCTCTCTCATCTCAATAGTATAAGAGGTGGTATATTATATGCTTTATTATTAATGACTTTATTAGAAAGGCATGAACTTTTTTTTAGTTGAAAAGTCTGAAGCATGTTCAAACGTTTTAAGATTTATGTTGAGAAAGAAGTAGGAGGGTATATAAAATGTTTGAGAACAGATCGAGGAGGAGAGTTCAAATCATTCGAATTTAATGAGTTTTGTATAGAGCATGGCATCAAGGACAATTGATTACAGCGTATACTCCACAATAAAACGGCGTAGTTGAAAGGAAAATCGAACAGTGATGAACATGGTTTGATGCATGCTGTCTTGAAAAAAGATTCCCAAGACTTTCTGGCCAAAGGCAGTAAACTAGACAACATATGTTCTAAATCGGAGTCCTACTTAATTTGGTTGTAAAGATCAAACACCTGAGGAAGCTTGGAGTGGAAACAAAACCCTCATTGAACATTTCAGGGTTTTGGATGCGTGGCACATGGTGCATATTCCTGATGTGAGAAGGACGAAGCTAGATGCAAAAAGCTTACTTGTGTGTTATTGGAGTAAGTGAAGAGTCTAAGGCATATAGACTCTATGATCCAGTTGCAAAGAAAGTTGTAATTAGTAGGGATGTAGTGTTTGAGGAAGACAAGTCTTGGAACTGGGATATGAGTTATGAAGAACATATAACGACTGATTTGGAATGGGATGATGAAAATGATAATGAGGCAGTGAACGCAGAGAATGATGGAGCAATGAGTGGGAAAGAGGAAGAAGTCACTGAAGAACCAATCGGTAGTCCTCAAACTGGTGAGAATGGAAGAGAATCATCCAGTTCTAATGAAGGAAAACTTAGAAGACCCCCGGAGTGGATGAGAGATTATGTAAGTGGGGAAGGGATTTCGGAGGAAGAAGATACAAATGTTAATTTGGCTCTATTTGCTTCAGCAGATCCAGTGCATTTTGAGGAGGCAGTGAAGCATGACAATTGGAGGATAGCTATGGACATGGAGACGAAGGCTATAGAGAGAAACAACACATGGGAACTCACTGATCTACCTTCAGGTGCAAAGAAGATTGGAGTGAAGTGGGTCTATAAAACCAAACTCAAGGAGGAATGGAGAAGTGGACAAATTCAAGGCGCATTTGGTGGCAAAGGAGTATGTGCAACAACAAGGGATAGACTACACAGAAGTGTTTGCACCCGGTTGCGAGAATGGATACAGTGAGAATGATTGGGCTCTGGCAGTTCAGAAAGGATGGATTCTCTATCAACTTGATGTCAAATCCGCCTCCTATATGGGGAAAATTAATGAAAAAGTGTATGTGGAGCAGCCTAAGGGTATGAGCTGAAGACAATCCTCAGAAAGTATACAGGTTGAAGAAAGCCCTCTATGGACTCAAACAGGCTCCACGAGTGGTTCAGTCATATTGAAGCATATTTCATAAGTGAAGGGGTTCGAGAAGTGTTATAGTGAACATACTTTGTTCATTAAACCAATAAGGGAAGTAAGATTCTCATTGTTAGTTTATATGTAGATGACTTAATATTTACTAGCAATGATGAATTAATGTTTGCTGAGTTTAAGAATTCCATGTTGAGGAGTTTGATATGACTGATTTGGGAGAGAATGAGGTTTTTCTTAGCATAGAAGTATTGCAGGGGTCGGATGGAATTTATATTTGCCAAAGAAAATATGCTTTGGAGGTATTGAAGAGGTTTAAGATGGAGAATAGCAACTCGGTCATAATCTCATTGTTCCAGGTTGTAAACTTTTTAAAGATGAGAATGGGGTTGGTGTTGATGAGACTTTATTAAACAAATGGTGGGTGTCTCATGTACTTAACAGCTACGAGGCCGGACTTGATGTTTGCAGTAAGCTTGATTAGCAGGTACATGGCTAAACCAACTAAGTTGCATTTATTGGTAGCCAAGAGGATACTAAGGTACCTGAAAGGAACACATTGGACTTGGAGTCTTTTACAAGAAGGGAGGGTGTGAAGGTCTGGCTGGTTATGCAGATAGCGACTATGCAGGAGATCTAGAAGACAGGAAAAGCACATCAGACTATGTCTTCATGTTGAGATCTGAAGCTGTTGCCTGGTCCTCAAGAAAATAACCTATAGTTACACTTTTAACCACTGAAGCAGAGTTCGTGGCTGCAGCTGCTTGTGCCAGTCAAGCTGTTGGATGAAGAGGATCTTGAGAAACTGAGTCTGGAAGAAGTGAGTGTATTACAATTATTTGTGATAATAGTTCCACAATAAACTTTTTCAAAAAAACCCTATGTTACATGGTCGAAGCAAGCACATTGACGTGCTCTTTCATTTTCTTCGTGATCTCACACGAGAAGGAGTAGTTGAGTTGGCTTATTGTGGAACACAAGATCAGCTGGCAGATGTGATGACAAAGCCCCTCACATTGGATGCGTTTCAGAGGTTTCAGAGTCAGTTGAGAGTTTGCCAAGTTCCTGAATTAAACTAGTTGCAGTAGGGAACTAGTTTAAGGGAGGGAATGAAGAGAGTTTAGGGATTCAGTTAGGAATTCAGATAAGTTGTTGCATTCAGTTTGAATAAGTCCTAGTCTTTAGGGTACTTGCTTAGTGTTTCTAGTTGCACTTATCACGTTGATTAGTTGTAAACGTGAGCTATTTTTTCTCATTCCGTTAAACTTGTAAAGGCTATTTATAAGCCTAGACTGTTCAATAAGATTATGTCATTTCCAGAACTGTTGTGTATTATTCATTTCTGTGTTTCGATTCTTAACACGTGGGAGGGACCCGACAGTAGCGAGTTTCACTACTGAAGTGACGTGACCACGTTCTGTGGGCCCCACCATGATGTTGTTGAGAAGTGGAGCCACATGCGCTGATTTCATGTCGCAAGTCCTTTCGCAACTGGGATGCATAAAGAGAAGCTGCCAAAACTATAAATTGGGGGTCGGTCCCTAGGGCTATTCTAGGATTAATGTGAATATTGGGAGCTATTCTAAGGTGTGGGAAAAGGGTTTTCTCTATATCTCCAAGGGAGAGGTTAGTTATTGCCTTGTAATCTTCGTTCTTCATAGTGGAAGTTTGCATCCGTGCTTTTTACCCTAGTTTGGGGGTTTTTTTTTACGTATATCTTGTCCCGTGGTTTGTTTGGATTGCTTTGATCTATTTCTAGTTATATTTCTTCTTGTTATCGTTTGTGGGTGAGGCTTGAGATTGGATCTAGGCTCATTGCGTTATTGGCGTGCAGCGCAACAACTGGTATCAGAGCTATGGTTTAGTTCTATGGGAGCGATGACAAAAGATGGGGAAAACTAGAATGAAGTTTGATGAGTTCAAACTTTGCCTTCTGGAAGATGCAGATGGAGGATTATCTGTATCAGAAGGACCTCTATGTTCCTCTCGGAGGAAAAGAGAAAGAAACCGGAAAAGATGACAGATGATGAATGGTTTTTATTAGATAGGAAAGGCTTTAGGAATGATCCGACTCTCTTTGTCTAAGAGCGTCACCTTCATATATCTAAGGTGAAAACTACAAAAGAATTAGTGGAAGCCCTAGCCACCATGTATGAAAAAACCCTATTGCATCCAACAAGGTTCATCTTATGAACAGCTATTCAACATGAAGATGTCAGGATGGGGAGCGTGGTTGAACATCTAAACGAGTTCAATACAGTCACGAGCCAGTTGGAATCCGTTGGCATTACTTTTGAGGATGAGGTCAGGGCGATTGATCTTGTCCAGTCTGCCAAACAGTTGGGCTGGTTTGGTGATTGTGTGAGCAATTCTTCAGGGTCGACAAAGTTGAAATTTGATGATGTAGCCGGTCTAATTCGAAGAATCTAGAAGAAAGGTATCAGGAGTTTTAGGGGATTCAGGGAATGCTCTAAACATTGAAGGAAGAAGGAGAGGAAGATCGCTGAACAAAGGAGGCAATAAATACGCGCGTTCTAAGTCAAGGAAGAAGTCCAAGGGACCGAAAGACAAAGACAGGTGTTGGCGTTGCGGTAAAAAGGAGCACATGAAACATGATTGCAGGGCGCTCAAGAAACAAGAAAGAAGCTCTCAAGGTAGGAAGGATTCAGTGAATCTATCTGAGGAGGTGACACAGAGGCATTGATCTTGTCTCTTGATGCGAGGAATGACTCGTGGGTTATAGACTCGGTGCTTCGTTTCATGCCACTTCGTGTAAGGAAGTTCTGCGTGATTATGTATCAAGTGACTTGGGAGAGTCTACCTGGGTGATGATGAGCCGTGCAGTATTGTTAGAAGGGGGACGTTCAGGTCAATCAGAAAGACGAAACGGTTTTGAAATTAAAGGATGTCAGATATGTACCGAGTTTGAGAAGGAATCTGATCTCAGTGGGACAGTTAGTCGTACCGGTTATGTGACGACATTCACCAGTGACTCCTGGAAGATCACAAAAGGTGCCTTGGTAATATCTCGAGGCAAAAAGGAAGGTACTTTGTACATGACTTCAGGATCGTATAGTTCACTTGCAGTCGCATCAACTAGAGTGAATGGACAGTTATGACATCAGAAGTTGGGACATATGAGTGAGAAAGGGATGAAAGTGTTATTGTCTAAAGGAAAGCTACCAGGGCTAAAGTCTATTGACTTGGAATTCTGCGATGACTGCGTGTATGGTAGCAGAATATAGTGAGCTTCAAGAAGATGGGACGCGTTCAAAAGACGCATCTGTTGGAGATTGTACACACTGATGTGTGGGGACCGGCACAGGTATTATCTCTTGGTGGCTCACGTTATTTTCTTACTTTTATTGACGATGCTAGTAGAAAATTGTGGGTCTATTTCTTAAAGCATAAATCTGATGTATTTGATGTATTTAAGAAGTGAAAAGTTATGGTAGAAAATGAGACAGGTAAAACAGTAAAGTGTCTCAGACTGATAATGGGGGAGAGTATTGTGACAAGAGGTTTGAGGAGTATTGTGCAGCAAGTGGAATCAAACATCAAAAAATTATTCCAGGTACACCGCAGCAGAATGGTGTGGCTGAGCGCATTGACAGGACCATCCTTGAGTGCGCCAGGAGCATGAGGTTACATGCAGGGTTGCCCAAGACATTTTGGGCAGATGCTGTGAATACCGCCACATATCTCATTAATAGAAGTCCCTCAGCACCATTGGATGGTGGGCTACCAGAAGAAGTGTGGACTGGGAAAGAAGTGACCTTGCACATCTCAGAGTGTTCAGTCGCATTTCATATGTTCCCATTGATGCAGAGCACAGAAACAAGTTGGATGTGAAGTCCAAGAGGTACACGTTTATAGGCTACGGGCAGCATGATTTTGGCTACAGGTTTTGGGATGCAGAAAACAGGAAAATCATCAGAAGCAAGGACGTAGTCTTCATGAAAAAGTGATGCATAAGGACAGTGTGCATGAAAATAAGGCTGAGGAGAAAAGAATTTGTAGAGTTAGAAGAATTACCGGACACGGGTGTTACAGCGCCACAGGATGATTATTATGAGGCAGGGCTACAGACACCGGTATTGAGGAGGTCTACTCGAGAGAGGAGACCCACGATCCGATACTCACCCTCCTTATATTATCTACTACTGATAAATAATGGTGAATCGGAGTGTTTTGAAGAGGCATTACAATCAGATACACGGGTTAAGTGGGAGCATGCCATGGATGAGGAGATGGACTCTCTTGAGTCTAATCGTACATGAGAGCTAGTCACTCTACCAAAGGGTAAGAAAACTCTTCATAACAAGTGGGTTTACAGACTGAAGGAGGAGCACAATAGTTCGAAACGGTACAAGGCCAGATTGGTTGTGAAAAGGTTTTAGCAAAAGGCAGGTATCGATTTCACTGAAATATTTTCACCAGTAGTGAAAATGTCTACGATTCGTATGGTCTTAAGTATAGTGGCTACAGAGGACTTACATCTAGAGCAGCTAGATGTTAAGACAGCCTTTCTACATGGGGACCTTGAAGAAGAGATATATATGCATCAGCCGATAGGATACGTGGCACCAGGAAAGGAGAACAAGGTGTGCAGAACGAAGAAGAGTTTATATGGCCTAAAGCAAGCCCCGAGGCAGTGGTACAAGAAGTTCGACAGTTTCATGTCGGGAAACGGTTTTAGGAGATGTCATGCAGACCACTGTTGTTATTTGAAGAAGTTTGATACGTCGTACATCATCCTTCTTCTATACGTTGATGATATGCTTGTGGTCGGTTCAAGCATGAAGGACATCTCAGATCTCAAAAGACAAACTGTCTAGAGAATTTGCGATGAAGGATTTAGGAGCTGCAAAACAAATCCTAGGCATGAGGATAAAGCGTGACAAGGAAAACAAGAAACTGGTGTTGTCACAGGCAGAGTACACAGCCAAGGTACTTGATCGATTCAATATGGGAGGAGCTAAGCTGGTTAGCAGTCCATTAGCCAACCACTTCAAGCTATCTAAGGAGCAAGGGGCAAAGACGCAGGAAGAACGGGATTACATGGTTAAAGTTCCATACGCGTCAGCTATAAGGAGTCTCATGTATGCTATGGTGAGCACGAGGCCAGACATTGCTCAAGCAGTGGGAGTTGTTAGCAAGTTCATGAACAATCCCGAGAAGGAACATTGGGAAGCTATGAAGTGGATTCTTAGATACCTGGTAGGTACTAAGGATGTAGGGCTATGTTATGGTGGATCGAAAATCAAGCTACAAGGCTACGTGGATTCAGATTTGGCAGGAAATATCGACAGCATAAGAAGCACTACAGGTTATGTTTTTACTCTGGGAAGTGCTGTAGTCAGTTGGGTCTCTTAGTTACAGAAGATAGTATCTATCAGTACGACAGAAGCAGAATATGTTGCGGCTACAGAAGCATGTAAGGAGATGGTGTGGATGCAAGGAGCAGATTGCAAGCTGTACAGTGACAGTCAGAGTGCAATACACTTGGCTAAGAATTCAACCTTTCATTCCAGGACCAAGCATATTGCCATCAGATATCACTTCATAAGTTCGTTACTGGAAGATGGATCGATTGCTCTGGAGAAGATTCATACAAGTGAGAATTCTGCAGATATGCTGACTAAGGCAGTCACAAGGGAGAAGCTGAAGCTCTGTTCAGCTTTGATTGGTCTCCAGGCTTGAAAACAGGGAGGTGGTGCACTCCGGATGAAGAAGACAAAGGTTTATAGCGATGTATCTCCAAGTGGGAGATTGTTGAGAAGTGGAGCCACATGCGTGGATTTCGTGTCGCAAGTCCTTTCGCAATTGGGATGCGGAAAAGAGTTTCGCGGATTTCGTGTCACAAGTCCTTTCGCAACTGGGATGCGGAAAGGGAAGTTGCCAAAACTATAAATTGGGGTCCATAGGGCTATTCTAGGGTTAATGTGAATATTGGGGAGCTATTCTAAGGTGTGGGAAAAGGGTTTTCTCTGTATCTCCAAGGGAGAGGTTAGTATATTGCCTTGTAATCTTCGTTCTTCATAGTGGAAGTTTGCATTCATGGTTTTTTACCCTAGTTTGGGATTTTTCCACGTATACTTGTCTCGCGGTTTGTTTGGATTGCTTTGATCTATTTCTAGTTTATATTTCTTCTTGTTTATCGTTTGTGGGTGAGGCCTGAGATTGAATCTAGACTCACTGCGTTGTTGGTGTGCTGCACAACAGATGTATGTATTGTATCCACACCATTCATCCATTTGTGGAGAGTTATCCAAAGAATTAGGTAGTTACAAAGCTCAAGTGGACCCCACCACAGAAAACAGTGGGGACAGTGACGCCCACCGTTGAAACCTTCCTAAGGGCCATCATTATGTTTATTTGAGATCCAACCTGTTTATAAGTTGACCTTTGTATCTGCCTCATTCTTTTGTAATATCCTAAAATGATCTCTCCAAATGGATGGATGGTGTGGATACAATATATACATCATGGTGGGGCCCACATAACGTAGCGACGTAGTCCGTTGGCTGAGAGAGAAAATGTATTGGATATCCACGCCGTCCATACGTTTCTCTAGATCATTTAGATCAAATGAAGCAGATCCAAATCTCAGTATAAGAAGCAGATGTAAAGGATAAGTTGAGTCATCGATTTCCATTCCCAGCCCATTTATGAGGAATACATGTTACTTTTGGGCCTTTATTTCAGGCCTAGTAAATAAACAGGCCAAGCGTAGTTGTTTCATGCCCGATTGATAAAGAAGGCGGATTAGCTACTGACGGGATGGAAACGGATTGGCTACTCCCCCTGCCATGGTCGGTGCTCTGTGGGCCCCACCATGAAGTATGTGTTTCATCCATGCCGTCCATCTATTTTTTCAGATCATACCAAAAATGAGGTATATTACGATCTCAAGTGGACCACATTACAAGAAACAGTGTTTAATGAGCGTACACCATTAAAAACATATTGGAGGCTATGAAAGTTTTAGATCAAGCTGATTTTTGTTTTTTTCCATTCATCTGGGCCTGTATGACCTAATCAACAGATTGGATGTCAAATAAACAGTACAGGGGGCCTTAGTAGGATTTTAATAGTGGATATCCAATCGCTATTTTTTTCATGTGGTGTGGTCCACCTGAGATTATAGACCTCTCATTTTTGGGATCAAGCCCTAAAATGATCTTTAAAAATGGATGAAACACATACATCATAGTGGGGCCCACAGAGCACCAACCACCAGAAACGGGGCCGGTGTCGGGGGAGTAGCCAATCCGTTTCCCTGACAGGTAGGGTAGGGTAGCGAGGCTCGCTACTGAAGTGACGTCACCAAGTTCTGTGGGCCCAACCATGATGTATGTTTTGTATCCACATCGTCCATCCATCTAGAGAGATCATATTAGGGCATGATGCAAACAATGAGTAGATGCAAATATCGACTGGACCCCACCACAGAAAACAGCGGTAAGAGTGACGGCCACCATTAAAAAGTTCTAAGGGCCACAAAAGTTAGCTGATATTTGTGTTTTCCTTCTTTCATGTCTTCTTTAACACATGAACAGGTTGGATCCCAAGTAAACATCATGATGGACCTTTGGAAGGTTTAAACGGTGGGTGTCACTCTTTCCACTTTTTTCTGTGGTGGGGTCCACTCCAGCCTTGGATCTGCCTCATTCTTTGAAATATACGGTAAAATGTACGAACACTGTGGATACAACACATACATCATTGTGGGGTCTACAGATCTTGGTGACATCACTTCAGTAGCCTCTCTGCTACTCAACCTGTCAGTACCTAATCCGCGTCCATTGATAAACAGGACACCTGTCGTGGCCCATCCTGAACCCTTTTTTTTTAACACACGCACACACACACTCCCACACACACTCACGCTGGTGGAATTTCACCACCTATAGGTACTCGAACCCTTGATCGGGAGTTGAAATTCCTGAGAGTCTACCACCCGGGCAAGAGTAAGGACCCAAGGCCCATCCCGAACTTGGTCCAACCCTACTAATAAAGGAAGACGATCAAACTCAGCTTTCACTTCTCTGTCGTGAATCCGAACCGTCGATCTTTTGCGGCCCAATACCTTGAACCGTCTAATATTTATCTGGTTTTAGATATCTCTTAAAAAAAACACAATTTATTTAAAACGTGGAAAAACAGTGGAAGTAAAGATGCTAGTAGCAACAGCAGCAGCAGCAACAACAACAACGACAGCAATAACGAAAACAACAACAACTACAACGATGGTAACAATAACAGCGACAGTGCCGACAACATCAAGCAACGGAATTCATAGCAATTCCAAGTCCGATAGAAAGGTGAACAAGGCCAACAGCTATCCACACCAGCTTCTTTGCGGCAACGACGGATACGGGCAGCTGCGGCAGTAAGACGGAGAACAAAAGAAGGGTCATTCCATATGTGAAGGTTGCGAATATCGCCACAGAATAGGCAATCGAGAGGAGTTTGTGGCGATGGAGGCTGATGTGGACATCTGCAATGATACTAATGGCTGAGATTGTAATTGCAAGCACCAAGACGTTGAACATTTCCTTCTTGAAGAGGTGATTAATGTCTGCACGAGCACCAGCATCCATGGTGTAGAACAAAAATCTAAAATTTTCAAAATCTAAGAATAAATTTATGATATTCAAGGATAACTTAGAACTCTCTTTTATAGGCGTTTCTGGATATAATCAATCCATGTGGTTCATTTTCGTACAATGACGCATACAAAAAAGCGTGAATGTCACGGATAGAAAATAAAAATAAAAAAGACACCAATTTTCTATCTCCGAAAACCAATTTGCGTATGCAACTTCCGTGGGTCTCACCATAACGTATATGTGAGAGTGATATATATATATATAATATATATATATATATATATATATATATATTATGGAAAAAGGTTCTATACCAGCTCATGGGAACTCCCCATGAGGTCGAGCTGTATGGGCCCCACCATGATGTATATCTAACATCTACACGGTGCATTTTATGGGTCCCCTTTAAATTATGGGATATCCCAAAAATCAGCCGTATACGGAACTCAGGTGGGCCATACCATCTAAAATCATGTGAAGACATGCCTAAAACATATAAAAGCACTTGGTGGGGCCCACCTAAAATTTGGATGCATCAGAAACTTGGTCTAAGCCCTCATCCAAGTGGGACACATATAATGGATGGGCTGGATTTATGAACCACATCTCGGTGGGCCCAAAAAATGATTATGAATGTTTTAATGGAGGGTAACCCCTCTCAATTTTTGTATGTGGTGTGGCCCACAAAATTCACTGGTTGACTTGATTTTTAAGCCCTAGACCCACTATAGAATGGTGCATCTAACTGATGGGGTAGATGTTAGACATACATCATGGTGGGCCACACAGCTCGACCTCATGGCGGAGTTCCCATGAGCTTGCGCGTATAGTGCCTTCATATATATATATATATATATATATATATATATATATATATATATATATATATATATATATATATGAAGGCCGTATGAAGTGCGAGTTTTCTTCATATGGGCCTGATTTTTGAGTTCTACGTCTAATAGATGGTGAGACATGTAATGGTTGAAGCGGATTTCACTTACCGATGATGACATTGGGCCTTAAAAAGATTAAAAGTAAACGACTTTTTCTCAACTGTTCTATTGGTGTGCCCTATCCGTATCAAAAGTCAGGCTGATGAGGTAGAATGAGTTCATACATCTGAACGAGTCAGGCTGATGAGGTAGAATGAGATTCATATATCTGATTGTCGGAGTAGATCTCACGTGCCCAATTAAAATAAGGTTAGGTGTTCCTCTTCGCAGTCAAGCTTCTTCTGCTCCGTTGCAAGGAAAAAAAGGGTCATGTTAAAAATAAAGAGTGGATTAAGTGCGGCCCCTTCTTCATGCAGCACAGTTAGTCCCTGATCCCATGCCACGACATATATATTGTATATCCACGCCATCCAATGGTTTTTTCATCTCATTTTAGAACAGTAATTCAAAAATGAGGCAGTTATAAATCTCAAGTTGTCCACACCATAGGAAATAGTGGATATTAAACTCTGACCATTAAAATTTCCTAAGCCCACTTTAATTTTGTACTTGCTACCCAACTTATTGATAAGGTAACAAAGACCTTAATGAAGGAAAATAAAAATAAAGAACAAAATTTAGCTTGATCCAATCACCACCGTTTCTGTGGTGTGGTCCACTTGAGATCTGTATCTACTTCATTTTTCCAATCATGTCTTATCATGAGCTGAAATAATGGATGTAGGACATGGATATATAATACTTTTACCAAAGTAGGCCACCGTCAAAGATGCACAGGAACATGTACCTTTTCTCTCATAATCGGAAGAACTTTAACAACATGAGAGAAAACCAACCTTGATTTTTATAATGGCCCACCATGTCATGTATGTAAGATCCACTCCAACCATCATATGTGCAATTTCATTGTAGGTCTAGAGCCAAAATATAAGGTAGAGTTATAATTCGGGTGAGCTACACCAATAGAAAAGTTGAGGGAGAGATGTCTACCATTGATTTTTACAAGACCCCAATCATGAGTATGTGAAATCCACTTCAACCATTGGATGCCACAACAAAAAATAAACATAGGATTGAAGATCCATACTGACGCAGGGGAGGACGTGAGGTCGAGCACCGTTTTCCTCAAGAGGATAACTATTCCGAATCCACGGAACTTCTCTGGACTCCTCACAGAGACTTTCTCGAATCCACGAGAAAAGAGAACAGAAAATAAAAATAAATTCTAATAAATTCAAAATAGATTAATGAATGCATAAAAACGAGTTCACAACCCTTTAAATAAGGGTACTAAGCAATGGGAAAGAAATCATAATCAAACTACAACTAAAACTCTTAGAATTCGCGACTTACTATAAATAGTAAACTTACTATTTATAGACGGTCATGATGTCTACTAGTGCACAAGGTTTTCGGCCAAAAATAGTAAGTGTCCTATTCGGCTTCACCAAACCGTTCCCCTAATTATTCTAAGCTCTTTTCACGTTGGGCGCAACTCCTAAAGCCCAACGGATGAAGAGTTATAGTCAAACTAAAACTTACTATTTATAGTAAAAACGAAATTGAAACAGGAAAACGACAGTCGAATCAGGGGTTTCTCGCAATTCCGAGTGTCGCAACCCGGCGTAGCGGGGTTGGTTGGCTAACTCATCTAACGGATTGCGAGATACGCCTAATTGAAGGTCTGATGGTCCAGATCACTTCTGTCGCCGACCGGGCCTTTTCTGATCCATCTTTGCGATGTAATTGTAACGCCTCGGAAAATCTGGGGTTGTGCATAGACTCGACTCCCGAGTTCCCGAGTGTCACTTATCATGCACTTATGGTTTTTATGATTAATCAAATTTAACTGCGCAATTTGGAATTACCTGAAGCATGAAACACAATCACACCAGTCTACTGAAATGAAGGAAATCTCACAAATATACAGGTCCAAAAATAATAAAGGGTCGCCCAAGGCGTTGCTGAACAGGATAATGAAAAAAAGGCTATATCCAAAAGACTAAAGCGGAGCCCGCGGCTCAGCAAATCCAAATTCAGCCCGATCAAGCCGATGGAGAGCTGCCCATCAGCTGAAAGTAGGAGAACTCGTCCTCCTCGTCAAAGCTCACCTCGCCAGGTTCCTCATGCACTAGGTCACCTGCATCTATGAATGAGTCTTGTTGGTGTTTTAAAACACCGTCCCAGAGTGGGAGTGAGTGATCAACTCAGTGTGAACTATTAGTCTCAAGTTATCACAAGCATCAATTATATTACAGATTTAATGAAAAACAATCATTCACAGTCACTAAACTAATCTTATTAATGTGCATGTATGATGGATGAAATGATGCATGCCCTCGCCACAACACTCCCTCGAGCGACTCCGTCTAACGATCGCGTATGTCAACACTCCCTCAGAGCGACCTCGACTGCCGAGTCGCCAACTTAGCTAGTGCAATGCAATGATAATGTTAACCAGGTTCTTAGTTAAGTCCATTCATCTAGTAGGTTTGGGAATCTGGTACACCCCACGTATCAATGCCCTAAACTGGTTGTGAGGCCAAGTCCCCATCAACGCGTGAGGCCGAGACCCCGCGGTCCGTGATCCCCTCGGGTTCCTCATCCCCGACTTCAAGCACATGAGGAGTGCCGAGAGAAAGGGGTCACTCGCAGTCACTACGGGGAGGCGAGGTACCCCAGCGTAGGCCGACAGCTCAGACACAGTGTCCCATTCCACCATGTCCGGCTCACGAAACTGTGGACCAGTTGCAATCTAGTTATCAATAGACTACAATAGTTGTAAAGTGTTCCAGGTTCCATAAATAGGTGAGCAAACATGGTTAACAAATAAGGTTGGTCAGATGGTAGGCTAGACCGCATGAGTCGAGTTAGCATGCGACGAGCGGCGTCAGGTACAAGGGATCCATGTAGTCGAACTACTGTCACCCGTATACACCCGCCCAAACTCACGAGTTTAGCCCGAGCATAATCCTACCGATGGAACTGTCGTCTCTCCTCATATTTCCGACCAACCCGAGGGTTCAATGTTGATTCATAGCATGCCAACCATCAAGATTTTCAACTAGCATAAAAATGGCATGTTCACATGCATCACAGCCTACGAGTCAAATATTCCTAGCAAGCATACTACGTTATCAGGAGCAAGATGCATGTGAGTGTGTGGATTGGTGAGGAAGTTAAGCACTTCCAACATTTCAAGGAATCAATGCACATGAACAAACATCAAGCACATCATAGGCAACAACATATGAGAAAATCACGCAACACGTGAGCATATAGTCATCCACAATATCTCAAACAAGTGAGGCACCAACAACATCATAAGAAAGGGTAAGCAACATACAATTCCATACATCTCAAACAAGCACCCAAATCCTAAGGTCTCTCAAGATTCTACATAAGCTTAACCCAAGCAAACAAAATCATTAAACTCATGATATAATTGGTGTTAGGCCACCTAAGAACAATAGTCCGCACCTTCGGATTCGTTGAAGGCTTGAGAACGCCCTAGGAGGGTGGATTTCGGGGGTTGATCAGTTGGAATCCCTAAAGCAACATTTGCATGTTAGAATCTCAAGCAAAACCCTTCTTATCACAAGGGTTTCAAGGAGAATGAGTCTTGGATCTTACCTAGGTGATCAACGGAATGAAAAGGGCGGTTGCGGATGAGATTTCTTCTTGGAGATGAGGTAGGGAGATGTGAGGTTTGATTTCCGTGGGCCCCACCTCAATTTAGGGTCCACCATAGCTCTCCTTGGTCGTTGGATAATGTGGTGGCTATGAGGGAGAGATTTGTTGTTGGGAGATGGAGAAGTTATGAGGAAGAGAGATAGGTTGTAGGGTAATTGAGGATTTATGAGGGAGAGAGGTTTGGTGGTGGGAGATTTGGGGAAGTTATGAGGGAGAGGAGGAAGGGGTTGTTGTGGGAGAATGTAGTTATGAAAGAGAGCCAGTGTTTATTCCCTAGAGTTGGTTCCCTTGGCCTTATGTTTCCAAGCTTTCCCAAAATAGCCCTATAGGACACCCTATTTGATGTTGAGGCGGCCCTATCACCCCTCTGGCCACCAAATTCGGGGTGTAGGTGTCTCATGGCCCGATGAGGGGCCATACAAAATCTAAGATTAAACGGATGAACGGATATATGATCTGAGTAAGCATTTCCGACCTTTAAGTGACCCTGTGGGGCCCATTTCGATGATTGGAACGGTTCTGGTGGCCCTCTGGCCATGAAATTTATAGGATAAGTGGTCCATGGTCCGATGAAAGGCCACACAAAATTTGGGAATGATCAGATATGGGGTTTGGTAGTACGAGTCAGATTTGCGATCAACGGTTACCGGGCCACGATCGGGTCCCAGATTTCATGGACGGGTGTAGTAAAATACATTAGACCTTCTTCATAAATTTGGAAGAAATACGACGGTTGAAAAGCCCGGAGTCTCAGTTTCTTTTGTCAGTGTCAGATTTTAACTCAGGCATTGGTGGGGCGCATTGGGCAAGCGCCAGATGGTACTTCTGAGTGTCCACTGGGTCCGTAGTCCGCGATGGACCACAAGCCCAATGAGATCTATGATTTTCTAAAGTTTTAGATTTTTCTGACCCTCCTCGGTCGCTGGGTGGCCCACACGGGCTGTTGTTAAGTGTAAACGGGTCATCTGGCTTGGCGGCCCGCACTTGGTCTCATCATAACTAATTGGTCCACCCCAGTATAAACTAACATTGAGTGATAATGGTCATTAAGTGATTTTATAAGTTAATTAAAAAAAATTAAGGATTTTTGGAAATCCAAAACAGTGAAAATCCAGGATGTTACAGTAATTGTCCGCGACCCGCTCTATATCAGTCTCCTCCACTTCAAAAGAACTCGTCCTCGAGTTATCATTATGCGCTGGTTCATGATACTCGGTCAGGTCTTCGACATTGAGAGTCCGTGAGATCGCCATATCATCTGGAAGATCAACAACATAAGCGTTGTCATTGATCTTTCGGATGATTGGTTCTGGTCCAATCTTTTTATTCTTCAACTTGTTGTACGTTCCGGTCGAAAATTTTTCTTTGCGCAGATAGACCATTACTTGGTCACCCACCTCGAACACTTTCTGTCGCCGATGCTTGTCCACTTGCTCCTTGTACTTTTCGTTCGAGGCATGTAGCTTGTTCTGTACCTCCGCATGAATGCCCATGATTTTGTCTGTCATATGTTCTGCTGTAATACTCATGCCTGAGAGCTTGGGCAGAGGGACCAAGTCTAGTGTGTGGCAAGGTACTCGTCCGTAAATAACCTGAAACGGGGATGTGCCTATCGAGTGGTTCACCATGTTGTTGAATGCAACCTCCGCTTGAGACAAGGCCAAATCTTACTGCCTCGGTTTTTCTCCTGAAATACATCGAAGGAGGTTTCTCAACGTGCGATTCACAACCTCAGTTTGACCGTCAGGCTGTGGTGGTATGCGCTGCTGAATTGAAGGTGTGTATCGCATCGAGTCCACAAAGTCCACCAAAAGTGGCTTATGAACTTCGTGTCATGGTCGGAAGTAATAGTCTTGGGAACCCCGTGTAGCCGCACAATTTCTCTGAAGAATAGATTCGCCACGTGTATTGCATCGAGAGTCTTCTTGCATGGAATAAAGTGCTCCATCTTGGAAAAACGATCTACCACCACGAACACTGAATCCATGCCGCGTTGTGTTCGTGGGAGACCAAGCACAAAGTCCATAGATAAATCTTTTCAAGGGCGGTCAGGCACGGGTAACGGGGTGTAGAGGCCCGTATTATGAGATTGCCCCTTGGAAGTCTGACAAATATAACAGCGTTGGACTGTCTTTCCCACATCACGTACCAATTGCGGCCAGTAATACCGTTCTTCCATAAGAGCTCCCGTCTTGTCTCGCCTGAGGTGTCCACTGAAGTCACCTTCATGTAGCTCTTGGATTATCTGTTCCCTTAGCGAACTCTTTGGGATACATAATCGATTTCCCTTGAAAAGGAACCCGTCTTGTATATGTAAGTCACCTGGGTGAGCTTCCTAACATCTAACCCAAGCGTCCTTGAAGTCGTCGTCGTCGGCATATATGTCTTTGAGGCGATCGAACCCGACAACGTCATTGCTCATAGTGACTAACAAAGTTGCACGGCGACTCAGTGCATCGGCTACTTTATTCTGTTGCCCTGACTTATGCTTTAGCACGAATGTAAATTCCTGCAAAAACGAGATCCATCTAGCATGCACACGGTTAATGTTAGCTTGACTATTAATAAATTTGAGGGCTTGATGGTCTGTGTAAAGTATGAATTCCCTTTGAATCAAATAATGTCGCCAGTGTCGCAGTGCCTGGACCACCGTGTACAACTCGATCTCATATATAGACCACTTCTTGCGTGCATCACTAAGTTTCTCACTGTAGAAGGCTACCGGCCTACCTTCTTGAGATAAAACTCCCCTAATCCTGACATATGAGGCATCACATTCGACTTCAAACAGTTTGTCGAAGTTGGGAAGTACAAGAACCGGGGTCGTGGATAATCTGGGCTTGATTTCGGCAAAGCTCCTGTCGGTTTCGTCAGTCCACTGAAACTGCCCTTTTTTCATGCAATCTGTGATCAGTGACACAATGGTACTGGAATTTTTCACGAACCGACGATAGAATGTCGCTAGTCCATGGAAACTTCGCACTTCGTGAATATTTTTGGGAACCGTCCATTCTCTGATTGTCTTCACCTTTTCCTCATCCACTCGAATGCCCGTGGATGTAACCACAAAACTCAGAAACAATAGGCTATCAGTCATGAAGCTACACTTTTTTAAATTGAGGTACAGTTTATTTTCAGTGAGCACTTGAAGGACCTTCTTGAGGTGCTCCATATGGGTGGTTTCGTCTTGACTGTATATCAAAATAAACCACAACGAACCGCCCAATGAAAGGTTTCAGAACTTGGTTCATCAATCTCATGAATGTGCTAGGCGCATTAGAAAGACCGAAAGGCATGACCATCCATTCGTACAATCCTTCCTTGGTCTTAAAGGTTGTTTTTCACTCATCACCTGGTCGTATTCGAATTTGATGGTAGCCGATCCTTAAGTCCAATTTAGAGAATATTTTTGCGCCCTCTAGCATATCCAACATATCATCCAACTGTGGTATAGAAAAGCTGTATTTTATGGTGATCTTGTTGATGGCCCGGCTGTCGACACACATGCGCCAACTCCCATATTTCTTTGGAGTTAGCAGAGCTGGTACAGCACATGGGCTCATGCTTTCTCGAATAAGACCCTTACGGATCAGTTTCTCCACTTGTCTCTGCAGAATCTTGCACTCATTCGGGCTCATTCGATAATAGGACGATTAGGTAGACTAGACCCAGGGACAAAGTTGATATGGTGTTGGATATCTCGCATAAGGGGTAACCCATCGGGAAGGTCCTCGGGCCAGATTTCTTGGAATTCATGTAACAAGGGCCTTAGTCTTTCAGGGATGATGGTAGGCTCGAGTTCTTCCCCTTTCACAATTAATGCATAAGTCTGTCCTGTTTCTTTAGATTCTTCCACGAAGTCCCGAATGGTTAAGAGAAAACGACCCTCCACTTTAGAAGTTTCAAGTGGTCCTTCTGGATCCATAGGGGCCAATATGGTCTTCCGGCCGTCCTTGACGAAGATATATATGTTATCTCGCCCTTTATGAGTGGCGTCACGGTCAGATTGCCAGGGTCGACCGAGTAGTATGTGACATGCTTCCATATCAACCACATCGCATACTACTTCATCCCTATAATGTTTGTTAATTGAAAAAGATATGGTGCACCGTTCAGTCACCTTTGTTTCGCTAACCTTCTTGATCCAACCAATTGTATATGGAGAGGGATGATGCTCTGTCACTACCAAAAAATCGGGCAAAGCCAACGGACTTGGGGTGGCTTTGGCTACGGCTAAAAGCCGTCGGCGAAACCCAATAAATCCGTCGGCTCTCTCAGGTTTTGAATGGTGGACGTTCAACCGTCCATCATGTTCTCATTTTGTGGACGATTTGAGACTTAATTAGGGCTCAAGTTTTGGGATCTATCCCAAAATGATGTGTAGAAATGTATGGACGGCGTGGATGAATCAGATGAATCATGGTGGGGCCCATAGAGCCATACAAGGTCCAAAGCTAAGTTTACCGTTTTCATTTTCTGCTTTTCACTGTGAGTTTTGCGTTTGATGTGAAATAGTGGTGACTTATGAATAACAATATAGTGGCTAAGATATAGATTTATCCAGACCATTCAAATAATCGGTCTAGTCGGAAATGGTAAATATTTGTACATTTTTATTATATAATACAATCTTAACTATCCAGTAACTGGTCCCATTCGTGTACGGCTGTTAATAGAGTTTGTGTTGTTGGGTAGTGGAAAACTCACAAGTTACGGATTTGAAAATGCTATCTTATTTGAAAGAGGATTAATTTCCAAATCCATCGAGCGCCGATCCTCTTTCCCTCTTTTCCTCTTTTTTCCCTCTTTCATCTTCCATCGAGAGATCCTCCATCGAGCGTCATCTTCCAAAGAGAAATCCTCCATCGAGCATCATCTTCCATCCTGCAGTCTGATTAGAGGTAGATCTACTCGTCCAAACGCTTGTAATCCGATTTACGGTCATTCAAACGGTCCCTTAGATTTCTCTCCTCTTTTTTCCCTTTTCTTTCATGAGTCTCTTCTCTTCTTTTATTAGATCAAGAAACATTGCAGAAAGTAGCAGTCTCCATCTCTGCTACTGTGATGCTGTGGTGCTGCCGTTGCGGAGAAAAGCAATTCAAAATGGAGCAAAGGCAGCAGAGATGCATAAAAGAGGAAGGAATCTGATGTGGGTATCTCTCTTTTTCCTTCTACTTTTATTTGGGTTCTTGGGTTTCTAAGGCCTGACTGATTTTGGGGTCTTTAGAATGGGCTATTTTGGTATCTGAAATCAATGTGTTTCAATCCATCCGGATGCATGAGCAGATCACCTTATGAGATTGCACTCCCAAGTATAATCGCTTGCATAGTTGCATGAGTTGGATGGTGAGATTGCTAGAACATGTGGAAATGTGCGAAACATATACGGGATCCTAGCCATTCAGCAGTCATTTCCCACTGTGAATAATCCAAGGCCCAAAAACGATGGCCTAATCCACTCCTGATCGTCCATCTTCTTACACAAGTGTGGCTTGTTTGATGAATGGGCTTGTTTATTTTTGGGCAATGGCATGTCAATGGTGGGGACCACTTGAGGAATGGCCCACATCTCAAATGCATGTGCCATGAACATGGTAACACATTACTGGTTAATAGGGAGTATATCTCAGACAACCTGACTATAATCCTGACAGTCCATTTAGGTAACATTGGAATAGACTTTCATCCTACATCCATACAGTAAATGGAATATTTTGGTAAATTGAAGAGTTAAAACACATTACAGCAAGATCATCTGTTCCTAGAAATTTTTGGGTAAAAACCACTAAAATAAATCATTTTATATCTTCCTATATTTTAAACTAAAATTTATTAATTTATAATTGATAATTTTTAAATATTTTATTTTAAGGGAGATCTTTTCAATAACACTACAAGAAAAAAATGTGAAATATTGAAAATAACTTAAGAAATTCATGGCCGAGAAATTGCCAAGAACTAAATTTGTCACTGTGATGAAGCTATATGGACAGCCTTGTTTGATTTCTATTTTAAATGTCGTCTCATCACATGACTTTGTGTTGATTTTGTTGAGATCAGTGGACAATTTGTGGAGTAAAATTTATGAACAGAACTGGTGACACAATCTTGAATGAGCATATGGAAACCCGCTACTGGCTGATCAATTTTTTTTTAAAAAAAGTTAATTAGAATAAAAATATAACATGCTTGTTACTATTTTATAAGATCATTTTACCTAGGAAATGATGCGATAAAATATCCATAGACCATTTCCTATAAATCATACTGATCAGATGATCCTCACTATCTGGTTTCAATAATTGAATATGGGCTGCAGACCATTATCTCTTTCAAACAGTTAAGCCCACGATCTGGATGGAATGGCCCAGTTTCTGTTATTTCTTGAGTAAATGATTTATTATTATTTGATTAGCTTTTTTATTGGATTTCTTCATTCAATGATTTGAATATATTTCTCATAATTGATGAAACTAGAGGAAAATTCACTTGTAATTTTGCTTAGATCTTGAAACATTTTAGAATTTGAACTTGATATTCAGCTATGATGATGATGATAATCTGGGGGACACAGGTGAATGCGCTTACAGAATGGATGGTCTTACCAACTACATGAGTGCCATGGGTACATTGGAGATGTTCTCATGTCCCACTTACAGGCGATTTATGATGCATCTCCACATCAACCTTAGATCTGATTCTCATAAAGTGGAGTTAGGTTCCACTTCTGAGGAGTTCAATCTACGGTCTCCCTGTTTTGAATCTATGGTTTTTACTTGATTCTGATTTTTTTTTTCCTTTTTGTTTTCTTTCCCATTTCTAACACCTTCAAATTTGGACTACTCACTATTTACTTTTGACCATCTACTTGATAGCCATCAATCAGATAGTAAGGATTGCTTGATCAGTGTGATTTTTGAGATGCTCCACTCATAATGAGTTATGAGACCCACAATTTCGATGATCTGTATAGCTGCACATCAGATGTTTTTGGGTTAGATTTGGGCAGTTTTGGATATTCTATTTATGTGATTTTAGTGTTGTAGAAGGTAATTAGATTTGGGCAGTTTTGGATATTCTATTTATGTGATTTTAGTGTTGCAGAAGGTAATTAGATTTGGGCAGTTTTGGATATTTATTTATGTGATTTTAGTGTTGCAGCAGGAAATTAGATTTGGATAGTTTTGGATATTCTATTTATGTGATTTTAGTGTTGCAGCAGGTAATTAGATTGTTTTGGGGGTATCATCAGTGTGCCTTTGTTATTGACCTAGAAGATATTGACAATAGCTTCAATGGACTGGTTTTGCATCTTTCAACGGACAATATCCTGGCTTATTGTCTATTCAAGCTTCAAAATGAGGTGGGTGAGATTATGTTATGCATTACCAAAACATCTGTTGGACGATCCATGCATTACCAAAACATCTGTGGGCTTAGCAAAGCTCAATTTCATGATATTTTGTGTAACCAAGCCCACCCTTAATAATGGGATCTCTTTCTGTTTCTATCAGAAGCTTTGCAGGGTTGGGCTTTTTGATGATACGAGCTTACAACAAAATTAGACATTAATTAGGTGCTTTTTCCTAATCGAGGGGAATTCATTTTCAATGTTTCTGAGAAAGAAAATCTGACTTTGTTTCCACATAGAAAAGGAAATCACTGATGTTTTAAATTCTGCCCCTAGTTTTTATTTTTTATGAATAACAGAAGTTAGTATTTCAATAGGGAAATTACAACTGATAAGTGCAAGACTATCCCAAGAACAATAGAGAATCCCAAAACCTTGATGGGAGGCAGGAGTTCCCAATAAAAAGCAAAGATCTAACAACTCACCTTTTAGCAAGTTTGACCTCATAGTCGTTGGCCACAAGTTTTTTATTTTTATTATTTTTTACCCTGTGACTTTCCATTTGTTTCATAAAATGTGGCCCACATGATCAATCTAGTAGCCTTGAATTTGGGTGAGGGCATCATACCTTGTGGGATCCACCTGATGATCGGCTTGAATTTGGGTGGTGCACATATACATCGAAAACAGGCTGTTGGTTGGCCCCTTTTAACCGCCCACTGTCTTGTACACATGCTGCTTGATGATCGGCAGGCAAAAATATGAGCTACTAAACATTCATCATGGGGCCGACATGATGAATAGCGTGGAACTGCATGCAGGTGCTGTTGTAGGCATGGGTGGGATAGTTGTGCATATGCCGATCTGCGGCTAGGAATATTTATCCTCAATGACCTGACTTGAGAAACCTGACTGATGTGTTGGTGTTATTTTATTTTGGTTTGCAGGTGAGTCTTGCCTTCTGCTAAACTGGAGAACCCTGAACTTGTGGCGTGGTCAGAACTAGTTGCTGAGTTGCTTGATTTGGATTTGAAAGAGTAAGTGACTTCGCTTGTGCTCCTGGATAGTGTTGCTAGCCTTTTGGTTCCATGTACGAAGCAATTTAAATTGCTAAAACCTTTAGAATCTCTCTCAACTTGTTTACCCAGAGGCTAGAGCTTTTATGTGAATAACCAAAACTCCATGACGTCACCTTTTTGCACCATTGTTTACTTTACTTTTGATTTGATGGAACATGGGCTTTTCCATCTTTGAGAAATTGGGTCTCTCTGTAGATGTGGTTGCAACTAGTGAAGTCAGTATTTTTTTGGCATTGGATCCTTTAAAGAATTTGTGCAGGGTTGGGATTTCTCCAATCTGGGAGATTTGCTGAATGGGGCATCCATAGTGCAGCCCCTGATTTCGACTGTTGGGATCAATGAACTAGAGACCACATTTCAGCACTCCCACAATCTGAAAACTTGAAACAGTTTTGCAACACTCATCCTACCACTTCAGAAATGCTGTAATCTTAATGTTTGTTTCAACCATGTGCCTTTTCCTTTGGGATTATATTGCTACAGTATGAGGATGTATTAGATGTTAAATGCCGAATACGGAATTAGTTATTCAACCTTTAATCACCACACACATGGTAGGCATATAAAAGATTCTGAATCTTGACTGTTCATCTTTTTTAGAATATGTGTAATTTTATTTTTATTTTTGTTTTTTTGGAGCAGGCAACAACATAGCCATTAGCCAGAGCATGGCATCTGTGTAGGAAGGTGGACAACCATGGAAAAGAAAATGATTTCCCCTGATATGACAGTTTCCCTGTTTGGGAAACCAAAAAAAGGGGGTAATCAATTTTGTTTCCTAGATTTTCTATATATAAAAAAAAAGAGTAAAATCATTTCCACACACAAGCGAAAAAAGAAAAAAAGAAACCGTTAAATATAGATTTTCAAATGTCATATTGACTTAGAGAAACATCAAGGAAACATGGAAAAAATGGTGGAAATTTTCAATGATAGTTTAGGAGATGCTAACATACACATTTGCATATTTAAGAGTCGAATAATAGCAAAAAAGATGTAAATTTGTATATTTATGGATCAAATGATAAATTTTCCTTTAATGGGGGGCATAAAAGCATGCGTCTTAGATTCGAGGAAACATTGGGGAAACATGGGAAAATTGGTGGATCCATCCATACATGCAACCATGCATGCACATGCATAGATATAAACACACATTCACAATCAATCCATCCGTCCATCCAATCATCCATGCATGCATACATACATACAATGACACATACATCTATATACACATGCATGATCCATTCATCCATGCATACACACATACGCACATATATACACATGCATGATCCATTCTTTTCTATGGTTAGCATGAATTTTATTTAAAGAAAAAGAAGAAAAATATCATACAACATCCATCAAGTAAATGGAGAAGAATGCCTAGATGAACAAAGTTGAGATGCACCTTATTTCGCTACCCTATTTGCCTGATCATTAGCCTCCCAGGGAGTGAGGTTAAACTTGGTGCTTACCTAAGATAACAATTCTCTAATCTGCTTTGGTTGTTCTTCTTTTTTCTTTCATGCCAAGGAAATTGCACTCCTTGAATCACCTTCTACAATCAGTTGATGGTTCTCAATCATTCTCCTGATGTGTTTAACGAATTATCCTTTCTCTTCAACATATTAGTAGAGTTTTTGACTCTTTTCTTGGCAAAAAAATTTCTGCTAACAAAATTTCTAGAAATATAATTTTCCAGTGTTAAAGAAAGGGCAAGTTGGACGGCCAAGCCACTTGCCCTTTCCATACAAAACAACCAAACAATGGAATTAGTATTGGAAACTGTTAAATGTAAATTTTCGTATGTTATGTAATTGGAGTTGACCTTTTGACATTCTCATAGAAAACAACCAAACAATGGAATTATTGATAGATTTTGCAATTTTCTATTTCTTGAAGATTTCATAGGGGTTTTCAACATCCATATTTTGAATTCTCTCTACCCAAACAGGTTTGGATAAACCAGTTTTCCCCATATGGTGTTTAAAATTTTACTTCCTTTTGGAAGGTTGACTTAGCAAAGCATTTCTCTTTGAGTTTCAACCAATGCACATGGACTTTAATGAAGGAAAATGGAAAAGGCAGACTAGCCTTTTCTAAGATCACATGTTGTTGGTACAATGATTTGAAAACCTCTACTATGGAAAAGACCCAAAGGGAAAAATATCAATGGACCTCATTTAAATGCATGGTTCTTGAATCATAGAGGGACTTTTTGGCATCAAAACTTATTTCAATCATGTACATTTATATTGCCGAAAAATATGTTCATTCAAGAAATTCATGCTAAGGGAGAGAACCCTTCCCCCAAGAGTATTACATCCTATTTTTGTTTGAGGCCTCTTGTTTTAAGGTGTCTAAGATGTTGTGGTTTTTTTTTTTTTTTTTTTTTTTTTTTTTTTTTTTTTTTTTCAGGGGTTGTCGGTTGGATTGCTTAGGCAAGCTACATACACAACAACACAACTTGGGTCATTTAGGTGAAGCTCTTGCACATGAAGTACAAATATGTTAGACTGTGTATGATGTTTTTGAGATAAATATGTTTTCTGTACTCATTTATAGTTATGCTTCAGAAATTGTTGAAATAATTGATTGTGTTTCACTATAACCCATTTCTTCTTAGATGTTCCGTCATGATACAATTACAATTAGTATTTATGTCACCTAGTGGTTTACAATGTATCCCCCCCGTTTAGGAATTTATATTGAACAAGTATATTCATTTGACTGAAAATGCTTGTTCTTTATGGATTCCTAAATTGTCCCATTTTGGACAATTCGGTACCATACCATGTACTTAGGTTGTCATCATTTTCAGTTTACATGTAGTTGGAAATTTAGTAGTGTCTCCCTATATTTTCTCCGGATATGTGGTTCTTTACTAATTGGTTTCCTCTATCTATGTGTAATGGATTAATGTGGCAACTAGTTAGTATTGAATTTTACATATATCTAGAGAATATGGAGAGGTGCTGCCGAAATTTTGACTCGCATGTAAACTGTATGAGGACAGTACATGGCATGTTACCGAATGGGATAGAGACAATTAGCACCTGTAGATAGAGATAATTAGGTCGTCTAGGTAAAAACATGTATGATCAGCAATTTATTAATATGCACAAAAAGATAGGGAGAGTACAAACTTCTTTTCTAACTTGAGAAGATAACAGAAATATGTATTCTTTTACTCATGCCCTTATGACTAGTATTTATTCCATGATTGTATTTCCTTTAGCTCACAAAAAGAAATCATCCCTAATTCATTTCTTTTTAGCAAAGTAGTCAACTTGTTTCAAATAATAACAATGCATTTTGACAACGCAATGGATTATGTGGTGCATTAAATGATTCCATAGAATGCTAAATGCCTCTTTAATCAAATCAACCATATATCTATGGTGTTTTGATATAGCTTGAATTGAAAGATGGTGCTTGTTTTGTTTCAGGAATATACTCCTATTTGTTAGAAGTCAACTTCTCTTGCTGCAGATAAGAACTTGCTTTATCAGGTATAATTTGTATTAATTCAACTTGTAACTCCTCAGAACCCGCTCTGTCGTAAGATATTACGGTGCATGACGGTTCCCAGTAGGTTAAGTTGCAAGTTGTTATATAAAGTTGGTTGGATATCTTTTATTTTTATAAATGTTGTCAATAGTTAGTTGGATGATGAATTAGGTGTATAAACGTGTGCCTACCTACAGTCTTGCTTAATTTATATTTATATTTCTTCATTTATATTCTTTTGTATTAATTCAACTTATAACTCCTCAGAACCCGCTCTGTCGTAAGATATTACGGTGCATGACGGTTCCCAGTAGGTTAAGTTGCAAGTTGTTATATAAAGTTGGTTGGATATCTTTTACTTTTATAAATATTGTCAATAGTTAGTTGGATGATGAATTAGGTGTATAAACGTGTGCCTACTTACAGGTGGTATCCAATGGACTCTAGGGAGTGGATTACTCTACATTACCCAGACCCACAATTTATAGATGGTATGATGAGCTTTGTCAAGTTCGTAAAAGAACATCTTCCTGGTAGAGAAACCATTCATTGTCTGTTGAGGGTCGGATATTGCATATTAGACCCTGATTAGTACATAATTTTATATACATAATAGTGCTTAATGTCATATGTTGATGGTATTTTGCTGCAGGATGCAATTATGAGCGTAGATTGAAAAAAAGGAGCTTAAAGCATGGATTTAACGCTCTGATGACACCAAAGTCAATAGACGGACTCCAGGGACTAAGATCGACAGAGTTGCACGGTGGAGATCGAAGAAAACCAAGAAACTGAAGCTTAAGTGACCCGAAATTGGTCCATAATGCAGGATCACATGGTTTCCGCCATCAGATTGACTCGAAACTTCATACATGTGATGGAGGCCATAAATTAACCGTACATATTAAATTTCAGCCATTGAAGATCTCGGGAAGTGGTCCAACGGACAGATCAGCCCATTAATCTCCAATTTGGGGCCCACCTGATATTTGGAACTGTTTCAACTTTGGTATTGACGGCTTAAATGATATGGCAAAATGGACGGACGGAGCAGATGTCTCAAAAACATCTCTGTGGGACCCACGTGTACAGCATGCGTGTACGGTGTAAAAGTGCACCGGGTGTGTACCTAATCACTAAACAGTCGGTCAGCGGCGCTGACCGACTTCTGTTTTTAAAAGAAACGAAACGGCAATTGCCGTTTTTCACGACCAAACAGAGATTGTCGGTCTCTGTTGTGGGCCCCATACATGGTCCAAACGGGTAATCCAGACCGTTCATTTGCTCCTTGGGGCAGCCAGACCTTATGCCTAGATGGCAGAATCGCAAAATACTGCAAAGATCAATTTTTGACCGTTCAATAGAAGAATGAACGGTGGGTTTCAAATCCTGTGGGCCACCATAAGTATGATCCAAAACTTCGCCTCTCCGACCGAAATTTTACCCTGCATCCACTGGACGGTGTGGATTTTGCAGACAAAGAGAGAAATGGGCCCCACCACTGTCACAGCGGAAGCAGCGTCACTCTCTGTTGCAGCGTCCGGAAACTGACCGACTTTGGGTCGGTTGCGCGATCAGATCAGTGATCAGATGGATGATCTGATCCGTCCATCGTGTAGCCCATCTACGAATCCCCCTAGGGACGTTGGATTTTTGGGAAATTATCTAAAACTTGGCTGATTTTCTGTTGGCTGCGGAAGCAGCTTCCGTTTCCTGCTGCGTATCAGTTACACGCACCGACTTGCCGTTTTTGTTATGCTTTCATCTCCGACTCCATTAGGATCTACACGCAGCTACGATCCTAATCTGTTATAAAAGAAAGAGAAGACAGGGAGAGAGGAGGATCTGATTCCACGGCTGACAGACAGGGAGAGAGAAAGACAGGGAGAGAGAGTTTGAAAGAAATTTGTTTTTTTTCTGTTTTCTCCATTTGCTGTTGCATGATTTAGCCATGGTTGGCTAAACCCCTTAGCTAGGGCTAAGGGGTGAAGCTTGTAATATGATGGGATTTTATGGCTTAAATCATATACATTGAACTATTTTTCCTGTTATTGATTTAAGAAATTACATATAGTTTTTAATGATTTTTTGTGATTGTAATTACAATTAATCTGAGATAGCTTTATGTAATTCCTTTGTTTTTATCTTGATGTTAGGAAATCCTGTTATTCATCATTGTCCCTTGGACATGGCCGGATGACAGAACCTTTTCTAACATTCATTGTTGATTGGTTATGGATTGGCTTCGTTTTGTTGTTTACTTTGTCTCATGGGCATGGTTTTGTGATGAAACTGATTCCGCGTCTCACACCTTTCATCTCCTTGGAAATTTAATCAAAAATAGTTCAATTCCAGTTGAGGTCGTAAATTAAGCGTAATCTCCCTGATCTCTACAAGTGGATCCCCTGAATCCCTAGTTCCCTTCTCTGAATTCTTTAAATTTAGATTAATATTTCACTATTATTCTTCAAATCACAATTGGTTTAGATTTCATCTTAGCCTATTTCTAGATCTGGTTATTTTCAGATAACGTACAGGTTTCAATCCCTGTGGATTCGACCTCGGTCTTACCGAGTTATTACTACATCACAACCCTATACTTGGGGAGTGAACAAGTTTTTGGCGCCGTTGCCGGGGATTGACGGCTACGTTTTCTGAAGATAACTGGTTTTAGGACTAGTTTGAGATTAGGACTTTTTTTTTTATTCTTAGGTTTATTTTTAGAATTTCCTAATTCAGGTTTTAATTAACTTTCTATTTTAGATGATTTTCCCTTTTTAGAAACTAACCCAACTTTCTTATTTTGTAGGATTCTGAGATAGGCTTCTAAATTGGTAATTTCTCTTCTCCTTGCTATTTCTAGATTAGTATTCCGTTTTAGCAAGTTTCTAATTCTAACTCTTTTAGAATTTAATTTTGTTTCCTATTTTATTTTTAGAAACTTTCTATTTAAAGACTTTCTGTCTAGAAACTAACTTTCCTGTTTTGTAGGCCTTTCAGAAATTTCTAATTCAGTAAGATCTTTCTAAATTCTACTTTCTATTTTTAGAATTTCTGTTATCAACTTACTTTCTAGTTTGGGAACTTTCCTCTTTTATTTTAGAAATTTATACTCTCTTAGGAATTTCTCTTTTTCTAAATTAGAAACTAGTTTACTGCTATTTCTCTTCTTAGGATTTTCTAATTTTAGGTTAGAATTTCTCTACTTTCTATTTTTAGAATTTTCTATTTCTAGGCTTTCATTTATTTTAGAAATTCTTTCCTTTTTAGAAACTCACAACTTTCTATTTTAGGATTAAGATTTCTAATTTAGAACTTTCTAACTCTAGGTTAGAACCTTCCTCTTTTGTTTTTAGAAACTAGGTTAGTTACTTTCCTTTTTAGAGACTCTTTCTAATTTTAGAAACTAACTCATTCTTCCTTTATTTTTAGAAACTTTCTAATTTCTATTTTTTAGGAACTAATCTCTTTTTGGTTTCTTTTTGCAGGTTCTTAATTTAGGGACTCCAAATTTGGTAACTTCCTTCCAACCCTCTCTTTCTTTTTAGACTTTTATTTCCCTTCTTAGGATTAGATTTAGAATTTGATTGAGGGCTGTGAGTGTTTCATGCCCAAGTGGGCTCGTGACAACACTCGACGTCTCTTGACTGAAGGAGGATTAGTTGAGGGGTTAACTGTCCATCGCAGGACTAGACACCGCTCGAATTCCCCTGAGTTAATTGAGGATATGGCTGGAAATCAACCTCGTCTACCCCAACCTAGGGAAGAAGATGTCCAGGATGAGAATGAGGTGCATCAAGCACCCCCGCCTCGTACCTTACGAGATTACTTACAACCGGCGGGGGTGAGTACGCCCTCATGCATGATTTTTCAGGAGAATGCAGGACATATGGATATCAAGCCAGGGGTGATCCAACTCCTTCCTAAATTTCATGAGCTTGAGTCAGAGAATCCATATCTACATCTGAAAGAATTCGATGAGATCATGACTACCCTATACTTTCCTAACGTGTCTGATGACACAGTTAGATTAAAACTCTTTCCCTTTTCTTTAAAAGAGAAAGCCAAGACGTGGTTACATTCATTACGTCCTCAATCTATTGGCAGATGGAATGACATGACAAGGGAGTTCATTAAAAAGTTTTTTCCATATCATAAGACGAACACCCTTAGGAAGTCGATCATGAACTTCGCCCAAAGGGAAGATGAAACATTCTTCCAATGTTGGGAGCGGTTCAAAGATCTTGTCAGTTCATGCCCACAACATGGTTTTGAAACGTGGCGCATCATGAATTTTTTCTATGATGGACTGACATCTCCCATGCGCCAATTAGTTGAGACTATGTGTAATGGGGAGTTTATGAATAAAGGTGTCGATGAGGTGTGGGACTACTTTGATAAACTTGCTAAGAACACACAAACATGGGACATGTTAGTGCTATTATATGATACCTCTTTGATTGTCAAATTTTGTGTGTCAAAACCTTGGTATGTTCTATGTCTTGATGTGTTCTATGTTTAAGACAACCATGGACTCTTCAAGCGGCTTCAAGGTATATTTCGAAGATATAAAGAAGAAGATATATAGAGAAGATATAAAGAAGAAGATATAAAGAAGAAGATATAAAGAAGACACGGTATTCTTTATTCACGCAAAGGTTATTCAAGTTCAAGATACAAGCAGTGTTTGAAGGTGTGAAGCTTAAAAGCAAACTCAAGATAAATGTTGGTGTCAAGTTTTTGGACGACTCGTACTTCAGGCTTCAAGTACTAAAAGATTTATCATTCGTTGAATGAAGTAGAGTTCAATGTCCATACTTCATTATTCAGGCTTGATAGACCATAGTCATTGACCTTAGGGTAGGTCATTTTGGATACATAATACAACTGTGTTTAAACATGTTTTTGATCTGCTCTTAGACTAGTCCTGGGTCTGGTTCGACCAGTCCTAGCACTGGCTCGACCTGTCTAAGAATTTCCTAGGCCAGTCTTGGAATTGTTCAAATTTATCGAATTTTCTGGTTCGCTCACGACCAGTCTTGGAGTCTGCTCGACCGGTCGTGGGATGTCCTCGACTCGAACCTCGACCAGTCGTGGAGCCTCGATTCAAACTCCAGCGACTAAATTCACAGTCGCTCGACCAGTCGAGAAGGGGTCTCGACCGGTCGTGGACGACCTTCGACCAGTCGTGGACTGCCTACGACCGGTCGAACATCGGTTTTCCTGATTCCGCGCAGAAATTCAAAAATCTGTTTCTTCTAAGACCAGTCGTGGGAACTCCTAGACCAGTCGAAGACGAATTTCTGTAGCTATAAATAGCACACGAATTTCAGAGTTTAATCATCGAAAAATCTATCAAAGCAAGGCTCCACTCTGAGATAAGTCGTGTTTAATTTTAAGCTAATTTGCGCTTCATTCTAATTCCTTTTGTTAGCTTTTTGCATTTGATTTTATTCTAAATTCCAATCATATTTGAAAAGGGGAAATCGTGTATTCCTTCTTCTTGGAATTAAAATCAAATAGAGCTAGCCCTTTGTGATTTCATTTAAAATCAATTAGAACTTAGAACCTCAATAATTTGAGTATTGGACATTGAACTATCATCTCTACTCTGATCGGTTCTTCCGGGCTACTGCAAAAGGATAAGATCCAGGTATTCTACAATTCCTGTAATTTCTATTTTGGTTTTGTATGAGATTTGCCAGAAAAATCTCTATGTGTATGGTTATCTGAGGAGAGCCAGAAAACTCAGATTGTGGGGTTTTTTGAATTGTGTAAGCCCAAGTGATAAAGACACAATTGTGAAGGTTTTTGGTGAACCTGTGAAAACCAGTTTTATTAGAGAATGCTAATATCCCCTGTGTGAGGATATTAGGAGTGGAGTAGCATTCTGTGTGGCTGTTTGAGGACAGTTGGTGAACACACAGGCGAACCACTATAACTTCTTGTCTTGTGGATTGAATGGTTATTTAATTCCTTATCTTTTATCATTCAGTTCTATTTTCCTTGTGAATGCGAATGTTGTAACAGTTTGAAATTACAAGCAAGTGTGGGAATGTTGTAATAATTTAGTGATTTATTTCTACAATTTATTTCCAGCAATTCTCTCTATCGATTCAAGTTTTAAATTCCAAAATTGTTCCAGCAAGGTTGCCCTGCCATTTTTATGGTGTATGGCTGTCCCTAGAACAAGACATTTGTAAAATCAATTCATTCAGTGCAGTTTGTATTTATTTCTTTATTCCTCTTTGATTTGAGAATTTGATACAAAGACATTTCTAGACATAAGGTTGTCCTACCATAAACATTGGGTTTTTGGTGAAAGGTTGTCCTTAGAACAACGTTTGTATCAACCTCTCAAATTCAGTTGTTTGAGGTTGCATTTCATTTCTGCATTGCAATTTATTTAATTAGTTCATTGGCTATCATACTTTGTTTAATTCCGCTATTATAAGTTTTTATTTGGCATTGTCCTATTCACCCCCCCTCTAGCACATATAGCTTGGCCATTTCAAGTGGTATCAGAGCCAAATAGCTCGCTTTTATTTCTTTATATTTGGATTTATTTCCTGAGCTAACGATCTAAGCTATATATAATAATGTCAAATTTTGATAGCCTCTCAGTCACTAGGCCTCCACCATTTGATGGCTCCAACTATGCTTATTGGAAAGCCAGAATGAGGATCTTCCTCAAATCAATGGATGAGAGTGTGTGGCAAGCCACAGTGACTGAATGGAATCCTCCTGTCATGGAAGTAACTGGAATTGATGGTTCTAAATCTATGAAAATTACACCATACTTTCAATGGACCACTCTTCAGAAAAGTGAGAGTAGTGCTAATGCTAAAGCACTTAATGCAATTACTTGCGCACTATCACCGGATGAGTTCAAAAGAATCATATCCTGTGATACTGCAAAACAAGCTTGGGATATTTTAGAAATGACACATGAGGGTACATCGATTGTCAAAAAATCTAAAGTCCAACTCCTCACAACTAAATTTGAAGAAATTCATATGGAGGAGAATGAAATGTTTATGGACTTCTATACTAGATTAAATGACATTGTAAACTCAATGTGGGGTCTTGGTGATAAAATCCCAGAAAGTAAAGTGTGTGCAAAAATTCTACGCTCTCTTCCTGAACGGTTCAATTCTAAAGTAACCGCAATCCAGGAACTTCGTGACACGGACAAAATGAAGGTGGAAGAACTCGTTGGGTCTCTACAAACTTATGAATTAAATTTTAAAGCTCCTAAAGGAAAATCAATTGCTTTGAAATCTTCCAAAAATACGGTAGAAGATAAATCCGATTCTGAAGATGACTTAGCTCTTATTGCAAAAAGATTTTACAAAATTTTTAAAAGTAAGAAAAGAGTTGATTTTCAAAAATCAAATGATAAAAAGAAGTTTAAATCTAAAACTCGAAAATCTTTGAAAGACAGTCAGTGTTACAACTGTCATGAGTATGGGCATCTAGCAAACAAATGTCCTAACAAGGACAAACCCAAAAAGAAGGGTATGTTGGCTACATGGGATGAATCATCTGACTCTGAAGTTTCTTCTGAATCAGAAGGTTCTGAAACTGAGTCGGGCAATGAGGTAAAAGCCCTTATGACTCTAGCTAAGTTTACCTTCTCTGATCACGATGATTCTACTAGTGAAGAAAATTTGGATAATGATCATGAGAATGAAGAAGATCTTCAAGATGCTTACAATGCCTTATACAAAGAGAGTTGTAAAATTGCTGTGAAGCTTAAGCTTCGGAAAGAAAAAATTTTTAAACTTAGAGATTGTTTTGACTTGCTTGTTTTAGAAAAATCTCAAATATCAGATTATTTTGAAAAATCAAAAAGTGATTTAGAATTCAAAAACTCTCTGATTGTTGATTTAAAATCTGAAATTGAGAGACTAAAGAATGAAGTGTCTTCTCTTCTGAATTCAAAGGAAACTTGGAGGTATGCCCAAGGTGATTCTAAATTAGAAAAACTTCTATCCGGTTCAAAAAATTGTGGCGATAGATCCGGGTTGGGGTATGATAAAACAATACCTCATAAACAGAAGAATTCTCCACCTAAATTTGTGAAAGGAGAATCCTCTAATTCAAAAGAGAAAAACACTTCACAAGGTTTTGTCAAAACAACAAAAAATTTTCAAAAACCTAGAAGCAGCTATGTCAACTTCAAAAATCAGATGAAAAATCCTTTAGCTGAAAAAATAGTTGATTTACTCAAGGAACTTTTAAAATCTAACTCTGTAAGTCACTCTTACAAATATAAACAAAAGAAGACCAACTATGTTCCTAAACCTAAAACTGTTATGAAATGGGTTCCTAAAGTTGACTGCTTGGTTGCTCACACTGCTTTCAAAGCAACTAGTCTTTCAAAGTGGTACCTAGACAGTGGTTGCTCCAGACATATGACAGACGACAAAGCTCTATTCACCGATCTTAAAGATATGACTGATGGGTCAGTCACATTTGGTGATGGTAGCAATTGCAAAATTATTGGCCAAGGTACGGTTCAACTCTATAATCTACCCTTATTTAAGAATGTTTTATATGTTGAGGGTTTAAAACACAATTTGTTAAGCATATCTCAAATATGCGATAACAATCATAGTGTAAGTTTTCCAATCAAGGTTGTGAGATTATAGACAAAAAGGGGTCTGTGATATTAACTGGTCTCAGAACTTCTGAAAACTGCTATATAGTGAGAAATGACAGCTCATCTAACCAAATGTGTTACATGGTCCATACCAATGAAACTGAATTATGGCATAAACGCCTTGGACATGTACACTACCGAAATTTATATAGATTGAGCAAAGAAGAACTAATAAGAGGTCTACCAAAGATTCAAAAAGTAGATAAAATATGTGGTGAATGCCAGTATGGTAAACAAAGTAGGAGATCTCACAAAAAGGTGAACTCCAATACCACATCAAGACCACTCGAACTTCTCCACATGGATCTAATAGGACCAACTAGAACGGAAAGTCGAGGTGGTAAAAAATATATTCTGGTTATTGTAGACGATTACACCAGATTCACTTGGGTTTCATTTTTAAAGGACAAATCAGAAACCCTTGATGAAGTGAAAAAGATAATCAAACGGATCCAAACTGAAAAATGTTCTCAAGTAAATAAGATCCGAAGTGATCATGGATCTGAATTTGAAAATAGTAGTTTTGAGAAATTCTGTAATGATCATGGAATATCACATGAATTCTCTGCACCTAAAACTCCACAGCAAAATGGTATTGTGGAAAGAAAAAATAGAGTTCTTCAAGAAATGGGAACTGTTATGCTAAATAGCATGAAGGTTTCTAAGAATTTATGGGCTGAGGCGATTAATACTGTTGCTATATTATTAATCGTGTTTATACTTGCAAATCAAATAATAAAACGCCCTATGAAATGTGGTTTGACAAAAAACCTACAGTCAAATATTTTCGCGTTTTTGGCAGTAAGTGTTATATTTTACGTGACCGGGAAAACTTGGGAAAATTTGATACTAAAAGTGATGAAGGATTATTTTAGGATATTCATTAAACAGTCGTGCATATCGTGTACTGAACAAAAGGACCGGAGTTATTCAAGAGTCAATCAATGTGGTCATAGATGATCACTTAAATACTTCGGCCCCTAGTTCAGATAATGATGAAGTTCTCATAATTGAAAAACCAGAAACTTCATCAAGTGAATCTAATCATGATGTGAGGACTGTCAAAGATCATCCAACTACACAAATCCTTGGAAATCCTCTCACAGGTGTACGCACTCGTAGACAATTAGAAGATTTTTGTAATTACGTGTGTTTCACATCTCAGATAGAACCGGTTAATGTAAAAGAAGCTCTTTCTGATGAAAACTGGATAGTTGCGATGCAGGAAGAACTTAATCAATTTGTTCGTAACGATGTCTGGTATCTTGTTCCAAGACCGAAAGATAAACATATTATTGGAACAAAATGGATTTTCAAAAATAAGTCTGATGAATTGGGAAATATTATTCGAAACAAGGCAAGACTGGTTGTGCAAGGGTACACTCAAATTGAAGGTATCGATTTTGAGGAAACTTTCGCTCCAGTTGCACGCCTTGAATCAATCAGATTATTTATATCCATTGCATGTTTTAAAAAGTTTAAGATTTATCAAATGGATGTAAAGAGTGCTTTTCTTAATGGTGATTTACATGAAGAGGTTTATGTTGAACAACCTACAGGGTTTGAAGATCCTAAGTTTTCTAATCATGTTTATCGCCTTAAGAAAGCTCTCTATGGGTTGAAACAAGCTCCCAGAGCATGGTATGAAAAATTGACTAAGTTTTTACTGGGTCACAATTTTCAAATGGGTAGTGTTGATAAAACACTTTTTGTTAAAAAGCAGAACAATGATATTTTAATGGTTCAAATCTATGTTGATGATATAATTTATGGATCAACTTGTACTGACATGACTGTTGAGTTTGCAGATCTAATGAAATCTGAATTTGAGATGAGTATGGTCGGAGAATTAAACTATTTTCTAGGATTGCAAGTTAAACAGCAATCTGATGGAATTTTTATTTCTCAAACTAAATATGCTCTAAATTTAGTTAAGAAGTTCGGATTTGAAAATGGTAAGAATTTTGATACTCCTATGAGTACTTCTCTAAAGCTCTCAAAAGACTCTACAGGTAAAGATATAGATCCTAAACTATATCGAAGCATGATTGGTAGTTTACTGTATTTAACAGCAAGTAGACCTGATATTGCTTTTAGTGTTGGAATTTGTGCTAGATATCAGTCTAATCCTAAAGAATCTCATTTGACTGCTGTTAAACGCATTATTCGTTATGTTGCAAGTTCAGTTAATCTGGGTCTTTGGTATCCCTTTGATACTAGTGTTCAATTGGCTGGGTTCTCGGATGCTGATTGGGCTGGTAATATGGATGACAGAAAGTCAACCAGTGGTGGTTGCTTTTACATTGGAAATTGCATAGTTTCTTGGTTCAGCAAGAAACAGAGTTCCATTTCACTCTCAACTGCTGAGGCTGAATACATTGCTGCAGGAAATGCATGTACTCAGTTAGTCTGGATGAAACGCATGTTAAGTGATTATGGTATTGCACAAGACTCGATAGTTTTATATTGTGATAATTCAAGTGCAATTAATATTTCCAAAAATCCAATCCAGCATTCACGAACTAAGCATATTGACATTAGATTTCACTATATTCGTGAACTTGTTGAAGAAAAAGTAATTTGTTTAGAATATATTCCAACCGAGAAACAACTTGCTGACATTTTCACCAAACCACTCGATAAATGCAGGTTCAATAAATTGAAATTTGATCTCGGTATGTGTAATATAAGATGATTGATTATGCATTTTGTTAAAATTTTTTTTTTTAAAAAAATATATATATTTATAAAATGAAAAAAAATAATATTAAAAATGCATGTTTTGGTCTTACACGACCAGTCGAGGATAGTCTCGACCAGTCGTGGTTCGACCGGTCGAGGACTAATCACGACCGGTCGTGTATCGCGCTGGTTCCTTTAATTAGGAAAAAAATCACTTTTTCCTCATTTCCCTCTTCTTCTCCAACGGGCTTAGCTTCGACCGGTCGTACCCATCTATGGGATTTCTCCAGGTTTGAGTATTTCTCTTGATTTTGTTGAAGAATCTTGAACATTGCTTCTTGTCTTCCTTGTTAGTGTTGATTATTTCATATTTCCTTCAAGGGTTTGGGGTTTTCTTCCTCATTTTCTGATTTGGTTGAAACCCATCTTGTTTTTCTTGAAATTTCTTCAATCTTTTCAAGAATATGGATGTTAGAGGTAAAAAGCGAACTAGTAGAGGTGCTTCTTCATCTAGGTCTAATGTTGTTTCTCGCCGTCATCTTAGAGATCCTAATGATGACCCTCCACAAGTTCGTGATTTTCGTACTAAGAAGGTTATTGTTGAGAAAGCAGTTAGTATTAATCATATTGCTCAATTTAATCTTGTTCCTCTCCTTCAATCTGTTGGTTGGGTTAACATTTTGAACTGGGGAGGGCCGGCATTTCAGTCAATTGCTCAGGCCATGGTTGCATGTATTACAGACTTTTCTCTTGAGGAATTAACTTTTATTGTTACTACAAGAGAAGGGCCTTTTACTGTGGATCGTCATTTGATTTCTGGCTTAATGGATATTCCAGTAATTGATGATGGAATCCACCCTTCCACGTTGGGTGATAAAGTTACTGAATCTGAGAAACGTCTATTTACTAGAGCCCTTTGTAATATGGATGCACCTTGGTCTGTCAATGGTACTGTTCTCAAATCCAGGTGGTTGTTGCCCAGATACAGAGTTCTTCATCGTATTTTTACGTCTAATGTGTATCCTCGGGCTGGTAACAAAACTGAGTTGACTCTTTTGATGGTTCGTATACTGTACTCAGTCATTAGTGGTGCCAATGTTTGCTTGCCTTCGTTGATCTGTTCTTCTATTATTCAGTTTCGATCTCAGACAGGTCATGGTGACATTCCATTTGGATATTTGTTAAATGTCTTAGCTACTCATATGTTGGTCACTATGCCTGTTGGTGAAGCTCCTATCCAACACCTTATTTTCAACAACTCCAACCTAAACAAAATGAAGTTGAGATTGGCCGCTGGTCAAGTTGATAATGTCGAAGGTGGTGGAGCTGCTGGAGTTGGAGATGCGAATGAAGGCGATGATCTTCCTGATGAGGATATCAACATGGATGATCTTTTTGATGATATTGAGTCTGCATCTGAAGATGATCCAGATTTTGTTCCTTCTGATTTCGATGCACGTCTAAGTGCATTAGAAGAAAAGGTAGAAAATATGCATGTTGGCCATAATGCACAATTTAAGAAAATGCATAAGTATTTGAGGCGCTTACAGAAAGGCCTTCATCATATTGATGCTACCATTCCTGCTCCGTCTTCAGGGTCTGATTAAAATTTTTTTTAACTATAGTTTGAACTGATTTCACTTTGAATTTCTCTTGGTACTGTTAAACTTATAACTGTGACTTTGGTTTGTAATATCTTCTCCTAACACTTTTATGCACATTCTCTATTTTACTTCTTGAGCTTATGGATCTTCCTTTGTCATATTTTTGACAAAAAGGGGGAGAGAAGAATGGTATATATATATGTTATTTGTATTGTTGATGGTGTGTGCATCATTCCTTAATGGGGAGTCTTATTGAGGGGGAGTGATTCATCTCTCATATTGTGTATGGTTGTCATGTGTTGACATGTGTTGACAACTGATTCATGATTCTTTTATATTGTGCTTTTATATATATGTTTTGTCACAAATTTGCCAAAGGGGGAGATTGTTAGTGCTATTATATGATACCTCTTTGATTGTCAAATTTTGTGTGTCAAAACCTTGGTATGTTCTATGTCTTGGTGTGTTCTATGTTTAAGACAACCATGGACTCTTCAAGCGGCTTCAAGGTATATTTCGAAGATATAAAGAAGAAGATATATAGAAGAAGATATAAGAAGAAGATATAAAGAAGAAGATATAAAGAAGACACGGTATTCTTTATTCACGCAAAGGTTATTCAAGTTCAAGATACAAGCAGTGTTTGAAGGTGTGAAGCTCAAAAGCAAACTCAAGATAAATGTTGGTGTCAAGTTTTTGGACGACTCGTACTTCAGGCTTCAAGTACTAAAAGATTTATCATTCGTTGAATGAAGTAGAGTTCAATGTCCATACTTCATTATTCAGGTTTGATAGACCATAGTCATTGACCTTAGGGTAGGTCATTTTGGATACATATACAACTGTGTTTAAACATGTTTTTGATCTGCTCTTAGACTAGTCCTGGGTCTGGTTCGACCAGTCCTAGCACTGGCTCGACCTGTCTAAGAATTTCCTAGGCCAGTCTTGGAATTGTTCAAATTTATCGGATTTTCTGGTTCGCTCACGACCAGTCTTGGAGTCTGCTCGACCGGTCGTGGGATGTCCTCGACTCGAACCTCGACCAGTCGTGGAGCCTCGATTCAAACTCCAGCGACTAAATTCACAGTCGCTCGACCAGTCGAGAAGGGGTCTCGACCGGTCGTGGACGACCTTCGACCAGTCGTGGACTGCCTACGACCGGTCGAACATCGGTTTTCCTGATTCCGCGCAGAAATTCAAAAATCTGTTTCTTCTAAGACCAGTCGTGGGAACTCCTAGACCAGTCGAAGACGAATTTCTGTAGCTATAAATAGCACACGAATTTCAGAGTTTAATCATCGAAAAATCTATCAAAGCAAGGCTCCACTCTGAGATAAGTCGTGTTTAATTTTAAGCTAATTTGCGCTTCATTCTAATTCCTTTTGTTAGCTTTTTGCATTTGATTTTATTCTAAATTCCAATCATATTTGAAAAGGGGAAATCGTGTATTCCTTCTTCTTGGAATTAAAATCAAATAGAGCTAGCCCTTTGTGATTTCATTTAAAATCAATTAGAACTTAGAACCTCAATAATTTGAGTATTGGACATTGAACTATCATCTCTACTCTGATCGGTTCTTCCGGGCTACTGCAAAAGGATAAGATCCAGGTATTCTACAATTCCTGTAATTTCTATTTTGGTTTTGTATGAGATTTGCCAGAAAAATCTCTATGTGTATGGTTATCTGAGGAGAGCCAGAAAACTCAGATTGTGGGGTTTTTTGAATTGTGTAAGCCCAAGTGATAAAGACACAATTGTGAAGGTTTTTGGTGAACCTGTGAAAACCAGTTTTATTAGAGAACGCTAATATCCCCTGTGTGAGGATATTAGGAGTGGAGTAGCATTCTGTGTGGCTGTTTGAGGACAGTTGGTGAACACACAGGCAAACCACTATAACTTCTTGTCTTGTGGATTGAATGGTTATTTAATTCCTTATCTTTTATCATTCAGTTCTATTTTCCTTGTGAATGTGAATGTTGTAACAGTTTGAAATTACAAGCAAGTGTGGGAATGTTGTAATAATTTAGTGATTTATTTCTACAATTTATTTCCAGCAATTCTCTCTATTGATTCAAGTTTTAAATTCCAAAATTGTTCCAGCAAGGTTGCCCTGCCATTTTTATGGTGTATGGCTGTCCCTAGAACAAGACATTTGTAAAATCAATTCATTCAGTGCAGTTTGTATTTATTTCTTTATTCCTCTTTGATTTGAGAATTTGATACAAAGACATTTCTAGACATAAGGTTGTCCTACCATAAACATTGGGTTTTTGGTGAAAGGTTGTCCTTAGAACAACGTTTGTATCAACCTCTCAAATTCAGTTGTTTGAGGTTGCATTTCATTTCTGCATTGCAATTTATTTAATTAGTTCATTGGCTATCATACTTTATTTAATTCCGCTATTATAAGTTTTTATTTGGCATTGTCCTATTCACCCCCCTCTAGGACATATAGCTTGGCCATTTCAGGACATCTCCCCTAGACCGAGTACCACGCCTAGGCCGACTCATTCCAAAGAAAAAGGTGAATGTACCTCCTGAAAGAGGATGATGATATTAACGCCAAGGTAGCCAATCTCACTCGAAAACTCGAGGCCATGGAATTAAAGAAGGATAAGGCCAAGGAAATTGTTTTGTAGTATTTGTTGTTGCAACATTCACACTACTGAGAATTGCCCAACTAACTGCCTTTCAAGAGGTATTGAATGAGCAATCCAATGCTGTAAGCAATTACCAAAGACCTTTTAGTGGGCCTACCTCTAACACATACAATCCTGGCTGGAGAAACCATCCAAACTTCAGTTGGAGGAATGGACAAACCGCTACACCTCAAGGTTTCCTAAATCAAAATCCAACTCAAGAGAAACCTTAAGAGGATCCGGTTCTGAAACATTTTCAAAAGCAAGAGCTTTTCAATCAGGGTATGCTACAGGCCTTTCAAGACCTTACAAAGCAATACAAGGACTTAAGGCTGAAAATGCGATTGGGAACAAGGGGAGCTTCCCAGCTCAACCTCTTCCCAATCCTAAATCGCAATATGAAATTAGCGACCCAAGCTCTTCAAATCAGATGGAGCAAGCTAAATCCAGCACCACTCTTAGGAGTGGAAAAATCATTGATAAAACCATTCCGGTTAGGGCTGAAAAGTCTAAGGACCCGGAAGTGGATAAAGAAGATGGATCTAGCCATGCCCCACCAGAGTTAGAACCGGAACCTCAAGGGAAGCCAGTTGCTCCATTTCCCCAACGGTTGGTTGCACCAAAACCTCTCTCTAACTCTCAGGATATTCTAGAGGTGTTGAAACAAGTGAAGGTCAACATACCTCTACTTGATGCCGTGAAAAAATACCTTCCTATGTCAAATTCTTGAAAGACTTATGTATGACCAAAGACGGCAAAATATTCAAAAGAAAGTCTTCCTGACTGAGAAAGTGAGTGCCATCCTAAAACAAGATGTGCCGCAAAAATTCAAAGACCCCGGTAGCCCAACCATATCATGTGTAATTGGGGACTATCGAATTGATCACGCACTTCTTGACTTAGGAGCGAGCGTTAATCTTATTCCCTACTCGGTATACAAACAGTTGGGTTTAGGTGAATTAAAACCCACCTTAACTACACTACAACTTGCTGATCGCTCTGTTCGTGTACCAAGAGGAATAATTGAGGATGTGTTTCCAAGTTGATCGATTTTACTACCCAGTAGATTTCATCATCCTGGATACCAAACCCATCAACAATACAAGCACTCAGATTCCCGTCATTCTTGGTCGCCCATTCCTTGCCACTTCAAACGCAATTATCAATTGCAGGAATGGTGTCATGAGTATGTCTTTAGGGAATATGACATTAGAAATGAATATCTTTTTCAACACTGGCAGACGGGTAGAGGAGGATGACGATATCCACGATATTAACATGATCGATACTTTCGTGGAAGATAGGACACCCCTTACCTTATCCTCTGATCCTCTAGAGACGTGCCTGGCCCACTCCCATGAGTTTGATGATGACATAATTAGGGAGACATGTGCCATGCTTGATGCGGTACCGGTACTTGAAGTTAACCGGTGGAGGCCTCAATTTGAAAAGTTACCCCACACTGATGAAGTGCCTCTACCGTCTAACCTCAAGCCACCGAAGCTTGACCTAAAACCTTTGCCCTCTGATTTAAAATATGCATACTTAGGTCAAGATGAGACATACCCGGTGGTGATTTCTGCCCACCTTGAAAAGAACAAGAGAGTAAGCTTATATCTACTCTCTGGAGCATAAGGGAGCCCTTGGATGGACAATCGCGGACCTCAAGGGAATCGAGCCCTCGATTTGTACTCACCGCATATATCTTGAGGATAATGCGAAGACAGCTCGGCAACCACAACGTAGACTAAATCCAAACATGAAGGAAGTGGTTAAGGCCGAGGTTCTTAAACTATTGGATGTGGGTATCATATACCCTATATCCGATAGTCAATGGGTGAGTCCAACTCAGGTGGTTCCTAAGAAGTCCGGGATCACCATCGTAGCCAATGCCAATAATGAACTCGTGCCGACTAGAGTCACTACTGGTTGGAGGATGTGCATTGACTACAGGAAATTAAATACCGTCACAAGGAAAGACCACTTTCCTTTGCCCTTCATTGAACAGATCTTGGAAAGGTTAGCTGGTCATTCCTATTACTGTTTCCTTGACGGATATTCGGGCTACAATCAGATAGAGAACGCCCCTGAAGACCAAGAAAAGACTACGTTTACATGTCCCTACGGCACCTTTGCTTACCTAAGGATGCCGTTTGGACTATGTAATGCTCCTGCCACCTTTCAGCGATGTATGATGAGCATATTTTCTGACATGGTGGGGCAATACTTAGAGGTCTTCATGGACGATTTCTCTGTTTTCGGTCCATCTTTCAGCGAGTGCTTGGAAAGTCTTAAATGTGTGTTGAAAAGATGTGAAGAAAAGAACTTGGTACTTAATTGGGAGAAGTGCCATTTCATGGTTCAGAAGGGAATTGTCCTGGGACACATTATTTCATCTAAAGGAATCGAGGTGGATAAGGCAAAAATCGATCTTATCTTTAACCTACCTCCACCCAAGAACATAAGGGACGTGCGATCCTTCTTAGGACACGCCGGGTTTTACAGAAGATTCATAAAGGACTTTAGTCTCATCTCTCGTCCTCTATGTAATCTACTTCAAAAGGATGCACCATACGAGTGGACTGAACCATGTCAAGAAGCTTTCACTAGGCTTAAGGGCATATTGACTAGTGCACCCATCATACAACCACCTGACTGGAGCATTCCTTTTGAACTTATGTGCGACGCGTCTGATTATGCTCTTGCGGCAGTTCTAGGCCAGAGAAAAGATAAGAAACCCTACGTTATTCATTACGCGAGTAGGACTCTAAATCCTGCCTAAGTGAACTACTCGACTACGGAAAAGGAACTCTTAGCTGTAGTGTTCGCCTTGGACAAATTTAGGTCCTACTTGATTGGATCCAAGATCATTATTTACACTGATCACGCAGCGCTTAAGTATCTTCTGTCTAAGAATGACGCTAAGCCCCGCCTGATAAGATGGATCCTCCTACTCCAGGAATTTGACCTAGAAATAAAAGATAAAAAGGGAGTAGAGAACGTAATGGCTGACCATCTTTCTCGCCCTAATTCCTCTGATTCCTTTGAGACGACACAGATTAATGACATGTTCCCTGATGAACAATTGTTCAGAGTCTCTCATTCACCTTGGTTCGCTGATATCGCCAATTATCTTGCCACAGGTTCCATACCGACACATTGGACTGCGCAAGATAAGAAGAAATTTTTCACCGAGGTGCGCAAATTTTCTGGGATGATCCATACTTGTTTAAATATTGCCCAGACCAAATCTTGAGGAGATGTGTGCCAGACAATGAGCATCAGAGTGTCATCTCTTTCTGTCACTCACAGGCCTGTGGTGGTCACTTTTCTGCAAAAAAGACCACTGCCAAAATTCTGCAGTGCGGCTTCTATTGGCCCACTATGTTCAGGGACACTCATAAGTTTTGCAAAGCTTGTGAGCGTTGTCAGAAATTGGGAGCATTGTCCCGTCGAAATATGATGCCCTTGAATTCCATTCTTATCATAGAGGCATTTGATTGCTGGGGCATCGATTTCATGGGGCCATTCCCCCAATCTTTTGGAAATTTATATATTTTGCTTGCCGTAGACTATGTCACTAAATGGGTCGAAGTGATTCCGTGTCGAACCAATGACCACGCACGGTCATTAAATTCCTAAAAGAAAACATCCTTTCTCGATTCGGAACGCCTCGAGCCATCATTAGTGATGGGGGCTCACACTTTTGTAATAAACCATTCGAGAGTTTAATGAAGAAATACGGTATCTCTCATAAGGTGAGCACCCCATACCATCCACAGACAAGTGGGCAAGTTGAGATTTCTAATAGGGAGATCAAACACATTTTGGAGAAAACGGTTAACCTTGACCGTAAGGATTGGTCAATTCGATTGACCGATGCCTTATGGGCATACCGTACTGCTTTTAAAACCCCTATTGGAATGTCTCCCTTTAGACTCGTCTATGGGAAGGCTTGCCACTTGCCTGTGGAGTTGGAACATAGAGCTTACTGGACAATCAAAAATCTAAATTTCAATCTGAACAACGCTGGCTCGCTACGCAAACTTCAATTAAATGAACTTGAAGAAATCCGGAACGACGCGTACGAGAACTCAAGAATTTACAAGGACAGGATGAAGGCGTTTCATGACCAACACATTCTACGAAAATCATTCACACCAGGTCAGAAAGTCCTTTTGTATAATTCTCGATTACATCTCTTTCCGGGTAAGCTTCGATCTCGTTGGACCGGTCCCTACATTGTCGTTACTGCATATCCTCATGGGGCCATCGAGATAAGAGACCCCGACAATGGTAAGGAGTTTAAAGTAAATGGACATCGCTTAAAGCCATTTGTCGAGAAATTTGATTCAGAGGACATGTCCATGCCTCTGACTGATCCCGTTTATCAGGAATGATCTCCTAGTCTGATGGAGGTATAGGTAGGTTTCCTGTTTTCATAGGATTAGGGTAGTTTCTTTAGTCTGGCTGAAGACGTTAAACTTAGCGCTCCTGGGAGGCAACCCAGCTTTTGATTTCATGATTAGTTAAATTCAATGTTTGTGGGTAACATTGCTGCAAACCCTCACGAGACTACAACTCGTCCACTAGGGGCAACCTAGGGGTTTAAAGGCTTATTGCATACGCTAAATGCAATCGAGAGCACCTGCGAAAGTGGTATAGGTAAGATTTTATTTTTGTTATGCTTTCTTTCTTGGGCTGACTTGCTTTCATGTTGTTACCTTTATGGAAAAGCCCTTTGATTCTTTCGTCCAGGTACTATCTCCCCAGCACTTCTCATTTACTTTCGTTGTCCCATGTGCATTGTATGCTTATACCTTTTACATTGAGGACAATGTAGATTTTAGGTTGGGGGTGGGAGATTAGGTTTCCTAATCAGTAATTTTCTTAGTCGTGAGCAAAAATTGTGAAAATTTTTAATTTTTCTGGAATTCTGTGAATTCGAAGTGATTTTGATGGCCATCTAGGGCACTTAGAATTTCAAGATTTGTGGAGTTGGCAACGTATGACTCTTGGATCCAGTATTTGTTAGATTTCACAATAAGTTCAAACTGTTAATCTAGGATTAGAAGTTTTAAACATTGATTGAGTCATGATTCCACAAGACACATCCTGCTTGCACATTAAGGTTCAGTTCAATATTGAAGGATTGACTTGGTGATTAGTAAGCATGAAAGGAACCAACCTGGGGAATTTGTCCATCATGTTCAATAAGAAGAATGAAAGAAAATGAGAGAACCTAGCTACAAGATAGCTGCCTGCGGAAAGGGTTGGGCGAATGGACTTCACCATGGGTTTGCTCCCCATAGGTGTAGAGTCGATTCCCCATGGTTTTTTTTTTTTTTTTTTAAATGTAGAAAATGCAAGATTTCTGGGCGATTGATCTTCACCATAGGTTTGCTCCCTATAGGTGAGGATTTGGTTCCTTTCATTGGCATCAATTTTGATGGAGAAATCGAGGGATGGAATGTTGATCTATGAGACAGGTTTTGGTTTAGGTTTGGATTGTTATGGGTTTTCTTATTTATTACCAATGATATCATGAAAGAAAGAAGTAGATCCTAATGTTGATAAGCAGAGACCACACTATACACTCATGGAACTCAATGTGTAGAATTATTCTAGTAATGGATTAATATTTGAACTTGATTATGAAGTCTACCATGCGCTTACCTCCAGGAGAAATTTTATGCCTAACATTCATGAATCCTAAATTTCTCATATCTGAATCGTTCTTCAAAAATATCACTCGGTTTCATGGAAATTACTCTGTAAATTCTCAACTTATTTTTCGCATGTTTTGCTCGGGACTAGCAAAATGCTGGTTGGGGTTTGTGTTGAGGGTCAGATATTGCATATTAGACCCTGATTAGTACATAATTTTATATCAGGATGCAATTATGAGCGTAGATTGAAAAAAAGGAGCTTAAAGCATGGATTTAACGCTCTGATGACACTAAAGTCAATGGACGGACTCCAGGGACTGAGATCGACAGAGTTGCACGGTGGAGATCGAAGAAAACCAAGAAACTGAAGCTTAAGTGGCCCAAAATTGGTCCATAATGCAGGATCACATGGTTTCCGCCATCAGATTGACTCGAAACTTCATACATGTGATGGAGGCCGTAAATTAACCGTACATATTAAATTTCAGCCATTAAAGATCTCGGGAAGTGGTCCAACGGACAGATCAGCCCATTAATCTCCAATTTAGGGCCCACCTGATATTTGGAACTGTTTCAACTTTGGTATTGACGGCTTAAATGATATGGCAAAACGGATGGACGGAGCAGATGTCTCAAAAACATCTTTGTGGGACCCACGTGTACAGCATGCGTGTACGGTGTAAAAGTGCACCGGGTGTGTACCTAATCACTAAACAGTCGGTCAGCGGCGCTGACCGACTTCTGTTTTTAAAAGAAACGAAACGGCAATTGCCGTTTTTCACGACCAACAGAGATTGTCGGTCTCTGTTGTGGGCCCTATACATGGTCCAAACGGGTATCCAGACCGTTCATTTGCTCCTTGGGGCAGCTAGACCTTATGCCTAGATGGCAGAATCGCAAAATACTGCAAAGATCAATTTTTGACCGTTCAATAGAAGAATGAACGGTGGGTTTCAAATCCTGTGGGCCACCACAAGTATGATCCAAACTTCGCCTCTCCGACCGAAATTTTACCCTGCATCCACTGGACGGTGTGGATTTTGCAGACAAAGAGAGAAATGGGCCCCACCACTGTCACAGCGGAAGCAGCGTCACTCTCTGTTGCAGCGTCCGGAAACCGACCGACTTTGGGTCGGTTGCGCGATCAGATCAGTGATCAGATGGATGATCTGATCCGTCCATCGTGTAGCTCATCTACGAATCCCCTAGGGACGTTGGATTTTTGGGAAATTATCTAAAACTTGGCTGATTTTCTGTTGGCTGCGGAAGCAGCTTCCGTTTCCTGCTGCGTATCAGTTACACGCACCGACTTGCCGTTTTTGTTATGCTTCATCTCCGACTCCATTAGGATCTACACGCAGCTACGATCCTAATCTGTATAAAAGAAAGAGAAGACAAGGAGAGAGGAGGATCTGATTCCACGGCTGACAGACAGGGAGAGAGAAAGACAGGGAGAGAGAGTTTGAAAGAAATTTATTTTTTTTCTTTTTTCCTCCATTTGCTGTTGCATGATTTAGCCATGGTTGGCTAAACCCCTTAGCTAGGGCTAAGGGGTGAAGCTTGTAATATGATGGGATTTTATGGCTTGAATCATATACATTGAACTATTTTTCCTGTTATTGATTTAAGAAATTACATATAGTTTTTTAATGATTTTTTGTGACTGTAATTACATTTAATCTGAGATAGCTTTATGTAATTCCTTTGTTTTTATCTTGATGTTAGGAAATCCTGTTATTCATCATTGTCCCTTGGACATGGCCGGATGACAGAACCTTTTCTAACATTCATTGTTGATTGGTTATGGATTGGCTTCGTTTTGTTGTTTACTTTGTCTCATGGGCATGGTTTTGTGATGAAACTGATTCCGAGTTTCACACCTTTCATCTCCTTGGAAATTTAATCAAAAATAGTTCAATTCCAGTTGAGGTCGTAAATCAAGCGTAATCTCCCTGATCTCTACAAGTGGATCCCCTGAATCCCAGTTCCCTTCTCTGAATTCTTTAAATTTAGATTAATATTTCACTATTATTCTTCAAATCACAATTGGTTTAGATTTCATCTTAGCCTATTTCTAGATCTGGTTATTTTCAGATAATGTACAGGTTTCAATCCCTGTGGATTCGACCTCGGTCTTACCGAGTTATTACTACATCACAACCCTATACTTGGGGAGTGAACATTGTCCATGTACCAGATGCAGATGTTTACGTTTACCCTGCACATCGATGATGTGGTGATAGATTTGATTAAATATGGATTTAATCCAACATATAGGGTGTGGAACATGCACGGTGAGCCTGAATCACCCAAGTGTACCGAACGCACTTCTCACCAGTATCATAGTGTGGCAAACATAAATAACATTGTCAATGCGGTTGTTGAAGACCTCGGTTGTAATAACCTGGACCAAGTTATTCAAAGATGAACCCAATGTAGCCCCCGAAGCTGAAGACATTGTTGGAGATACTTCAACCAATGAGTTTGAAGCAAATGTACGAGATGCGATGACTGAGCTCTATCCCGGTTGTCATAAATTCACCGTGCTGACTTTCATTGTACAACTTTTTAAATTAAAGGTGAACCATGGATGGAGTGAACAAAGCTTTACGGCTCTTCTTCAACTACTCCAGAATGTCTTGCCATCCGGTAATAAGACCCCAACTAATACCTACCAAGCGAAGAAGATCATTACAAAGTTGGGCCTTGATTACCAGAAGATTCATGCATGTCCAAATGACTGCATGTTATACTGGAGAGAGCATGAGATGAAGACGAGTTGTCCAAACTGTGGTGCTTCTAGGTACAAGACCATAGTTGATTCCAAGTTGAAAGTAGCTAAAGTACCCATGAAGGTGTTAAGGTATTTTCCATTGACACCAAGGCTACAAAGAATGTACAGTGTGCCATGGGTGGCAAAGGAGATGACCTGGCACTCAATCGGAAAATGCAGAGTGGAAAGATGGGGCATCCGGTGGACTCCAGCACATGGAAGTTTCTTGACAACAAGTATAAGGATTTTTCAGCAGAGTCTCGCAATGTTCGATTGGGTCTAGCTACAGATGGGTTTAAACCCCTTTAGCACTTATAGCACGTCGTACAGTTCCTGGCCTGTTATGTGTGTGACGTATAACCTTCCACCAAAGTTATGTATGAAACCGCAGTTTACTATGCTCACTTTGCTCATTGAGGGACCACGACAGCCCGGGAAGGATATTGATGTTTATTTAGAGCCATTGATTGCCGAGTTACAAGACTTGTGGCGGAAAGGAATCACGACATTCGACGCATACGATGGAAACATGTTCAACATGCGTGCCATCTTGTTGTGGACAATTCATGACTTTCCCGCATATGGTAATGTTTCTGGTTGTAGGACTAAGGTAAGTATGGTTGTCTTGCATGTGGTCCCCACACAGATTCCTTGCGATTACACCATGGAAAGAAACATGTTTATATGGGTCACAGACGGTGGTTGCCTCTAAATGATAAGGCCAGAAAAGATACAAGTGCAGGCACCTTCAATAAGAAGGTAGAGTTGCGACCATAACCGATTCGTCTGACTGGGATTGAGGTGGAAAGCATCGTTTCGAAACTAAATGTGCAGTGGGGCAAGATCGGAAAGAGGAAACAAAGTGGTATAAAAGGAGGACGAGAAGAAAATGATGATGCAGAATCAACATGCTTCTTGAAGCGATCCATATTATACGATCTGGAGTACTGGAAGGATATTCCCGTACGTCATACCCTTGATGTTATGCACATTGAGAAGAATGTATGTGAAATCCTTATTGCATTGATGTTGAACACAACTAGCAAAACTAAGGATGACGCTAAGGCACGGAGGGACTTGAAGCGGCTAGGCATTAAGAAGCGTTTATGGCTAGAAAATACTGATGGCAAGGTTATCCAAAAACGAGGCCCTTTCTTCCTTCGAAAAGAAGAAAAAAAACTTTTCATCTAGACTTTGCGTGAGCTTCGTGTTCCAGTTGGTTTTAGTGGGAATTGGAAGAACATCGTAAAGGAAGATAGTGTCGATTTAAAGGGAATGAAGTCTCATGATTACCACGTATTGATGCAACATCTGTTTCCAATTTTGATCCAACATGCATTCAGGGATAGTAAGCCTATGCGCACTATAATTAGAAGCTTTAGTACATTTTTCAATGCCCTATGCTCGCGAACCATAGATATTGAAATGTTAATGGCTCTCGAGAAGCGCATGGCTAGGACTTTATGTGAGCTCGAGATTACATGCCCTCCTTCAATTTTTGTTGTGATGATGCATCTGCCTATCCACTTGGCTTACGAGGCTCGCGTATGTGGTCCTGTCTACTATCGATGGATGTATCCATTCGAAAGGTATGATACGATTTTAATATGAATAAACCGATCCAACATCTGCAATTACTTTTTCTAATGTGTCGTTAACTGTTTTAGGTTCATGAAGACGTTTAAGGCGTACGTCCGCAATATGACACGACCTGAAGGTTGTATAGCAGAACGATACATTCAAGAGGAGACACTTATATACTGCAACCAGTATAGAGGGAAGAATAACACAAGCCTCTTGGAGAAACTGGAAAAGCGGTTAGACGGATCAATTTCGTTCATGCCGAAGTTGCAAGATATTGTTGACGACTTCAATGTTGACGTGGTTGGCCCAGTTGACCCTGGTCAAAGTGTCATTTTAGAAGGTATTGAGTACGAACAGGCTCGCACCTGGGTACTGAAGAGTCATCCTAACTATGAGACATGGCAAGGGTACGAATTGGACTTAGCTTGTATGTATATGTCTTCTTCATATATTTTTTTTAATTTCAAATTTGATTCAACAACATTGTAACAACATTTATGAAAGAATTGTCAATTTTGTAACGACCTTTTTAACTTGCAGGCAATATGCAAATTTCTTAAAGCAACGCAATGTAGTTGCCGGGACTACTAGGACTAAGGTGGCAAGTGATGATGAGTTCATACCTTGGTTGAAGAAACAGCTAGACTTGAATGAATCAAGTAATGAAGTCTTCAGAGATATAGTTAGGGGACCAAAGGCTTTTGCGATGCAGTACAATAAGTATTGTATCAATGGTTTCCTCTTCGTCACCAAGAATACGAAGAGAATAAAATGAACCAGAACAGTGGGGTTAGCACAGAGAGTATGACCACCTTCCGATCTAGTGCTAAGGATAAGAATCCCGTGGATGAATCCGTACCTTATTACGGAGTCCTCCGCAAAATCATCCAACTGGAGTACCGAGAAGGGTACAAGCCAGTCCTACTAAAGTGTGATTGGGTGAAGGTGACGCACCAAGGTGTTTCTTTCGATGCGGTAGGGAATCTGAGACTGGTGAATTTGTCTAATCTTCTCGGTTCAGACCAAGTGGGTGATGAGCCATTTATTCTTGCGGAGCATGCCGTGCAGGTTTTCTATTCTAGAGATCCAAAAAATCCTGATTGGCATGTGGTCTTGGAGGTTCCAAGAAATATTTTCGTTGAAGATGAGACAAGCCTTTTATCAGAAACACGGTTTGTAACTGAGGCTCAAGTAGGACCTGATCTCACTGAAGTAGACATAGGTGGCGAGTTGTTATTCAATGACATTGAAGATATTTGTGTGGTTGTTGAAAAGAAAAAGAAAAGAAAGAGAGCAGGGAAAAAAACCTGATTTGTTGGTTATATTATGCATGTAACGAAACGATTTTGATTTATGCCCTTTTTGAATTTTCCATTATCATATTAATGTGATAGAAAAAATTTACGAATTAATTTACTCGTCTCTTTATTATATTTGGTACTTTGCTATTTGGATAGAAATTTTTATAGTAATTACGTTACAAATTAGATCTTGAAGATGGATCTAAAGGCAGAGCCGCTCGGGGATGCATCCCATAAAGATGCTAGGGGTAATAACATAGCTCTTGTTACCTGTTTAGATTTAAAATTACTTTTAAAATGATCTTTCACTTAGAGGCAGTGTCGTTCGGCGCAGAGTCGTTAGGGGATGCAGCCCCTAAAGATGCAGCCCTTGAAAATGCTAGAGATAATAAGATAGCCTTCCTTAATTGTTTAGATTTAAAAATTCTTTTATATCGGCGATGATGAAACATGTGTGTAGCTATTTTTCTTTTTATGCCAGGGGTAATAACATAGCTCTCGTTAGTTGTTTAGATTTAAAATTTATTTTAAGATGTTCTTTTTCTCAGAGGCAGAGTCATTCGGCGTAGAGCCACTAGGGGATGCAGCCCCCGCAGATGCAGCCCCTGAAGATGCTAGAGGTAATAAGATAGCCTTCCTTAATTGTCTAGATTTAAAATATCTTTTATATTGGCGATGATGAAACATGCGTGTTGCTATTTTTCTTTTTATGCAGGCAAATCGTCATCTTCATCGTCTAGGAAGAGAGGTCCTACCCGAGGTTCAGAATTATATGAGAAAACTTCATTGAAACGGGTAATTGGGATTAATGAATTTGGGCAACCAAATATAGGGGATGCAAATCAGATCGCATTCAATTCAAGCATTGGTGTTCTCACCCGTGCACACATTCTGATCACCTACACAGACTTTCGGTTGGTGCCGCCACAGTACATTTAGAGGGTCAGTGATATCCTGGCGTGTAGTTATGAATTTCAAGATAACCAAAATGCGTGGCCACAATATATTCGTGATCGCTGTATGGCTGCTTGGAGAAATTTCAAGAACACTTTGCATACAAAGTATATTAAGGACAAGGATCCTGCAGTTGTGAAATCGTATCCCGCCCCTATTGGTGTCCCAATTGAGGATTGGATGAGCTTTGTGGATTATTGCAATACTGATAAATTCAAGAAATCAAGTGTAAGAAATGCATCCAATCAGGCCAAACAAGTTGGCCCTTCTACACTTGGTCGGCGTAGCATGGCTGCCACACGTCATGAGATGGTACATGTCCTAAAATAACATAGCTCTAATTTATTTATGATGATTATTTCAATTTATTAGTTGTTTAATTCCATTATTTATGTGTTTCATTTAATTCCATGATGTTATGGGGAAAAGGCAATTGAGAGGAATCTTACTACTGATGCAGAGGTTGGTAGGGCTGAGGTGTACATCCGAGCCCATACAACAAAGGATAACAAAGTGCAGTTTCCAGAAACCTTTGTAAGTGCAACCCTCGTACATCCTTTCATTATCCATGTGAATTTTAAATGCTTCTTTCCCGCACTATAATTTTTCTTTTGGATGTTGTCATAGGAAAAAATAAACGATTCAAAGTAGTAATCCTGCATCTCGGATGACCAGTGTAGATGATGCCCTTACACAGGTATATATGCATGTCCTTCAAATACTTGATTTTATTTAGACTTATGCATTCTCTGATAAATCTAATTGCAATTCTGTTTACAGTCAATTGGGATTGATAGTAGGGGCGCACGCGGGGGATAGGTGGAAATGTAGGCAAGATTCCTTTGAAGAAGACAATGCCTATTGCACATAAGCTCGGTGCGGTGTCGCGGGAAAGAGATAATTGGTAGATAAATTAGATGAAATGAAGAAAAGACTGGGAGATCTTGAACAGAAGTTTGATTGCTTTGTAGATAAGCAAGGGGAACAAAGGGATGAGGCTCCACCAACAATTCCTCCATTTAAATCTAGTCATGCATCGTCGGTATGTATGCTTTTCTCTAATACTAATTTAAGCTTATGATTATATGCACCTCCATTTAAAAATACTAATGACATGTTATATGTGTATATATAGCCTGATTCGGTAAATCTTGACAAGAGATGCGATCTCTGTGATTGGAAGAAACGGGTAGTTGCTCGTGGTGAGGTGCATGCAGTGGATCCAAATACCTGTGTCCATGGAGCAGTAATGGGCAATGGAAATTTTAGTGTCGTCCTGATGGAGATTACAGCTCCACAATCAGAGCTATGGAAGGAAGATGGTTATCATGATACGCTTGGAGAGGTCGGTGTAGGAGGATTTGTCGTCTGGCCCAAGCTATTTCTAACCATCTATCCATGATGTTTATGAATATTAGACATTACAATAACTAACACAATGAACTTTTGTTTTTAAACTATACATTAACATAGACAGATGCATGCATATTGGTGTAGGTTGGCAATCTATAGTTCAACATAGTTATAGTCTGAATGTTCTTTCTAGTTACTCTATATGTTATTTGATTTTTATTTTTATTTTAATGATTTTGCACTCTATTTGAACATATTTATAGTCTTAGGCTCCATTTGGTCATCACATTAGTATTTATGAATACATTTTTTTTTCCTCAAACCAAATGGAGCCTAAGCCCTTTTTTAACTCCACCAATGCAACTCCTTGCATTGCCGGTCCCAAGCCCGGGTAAAGGAGGAGGGAGAAGGGCTTTAGAATGAGATTATTAACTATGTGAGTTGTAATTGTAGTTCCCTGCTATTGTTTGGATTATCATTATGTGATAGATAGATGTTATTGTTAATTTATTTTCATTAATTATGTAGGGAGAAGTTTGCTTCAGTGCCTTCTGGAGGTGGAGTTGCTGTTGCTGAAGCACCTACTTCTGAGGCCCTCTGTTCTGAGGCCAAGGTTAGCTCTGTCAATCAAATCCTGCTCCCTTGATTAAAATTATGTGATAGATAGATGTTATTGTTAATTTATTTTCATTATGTAGGGAGAAGTTTGCTTCAGTGCCTTCTATGTGGTGGAGCTGCTGCTGCTGAAGCACTTGGTATTTTGGTTTTTTGTTCCTTCCTGGTATTGATCTTGTTGATTTCTTTATCAGGTAAGCCTGGTTTTACAAAGAAACAAGCAGATCTTTTCTTCCCTCCGGACTTTGCTGATGATTTCCCAGTGGCAATGCAGGTTTCATCTTAACCCATTATATGTGGACAAAGTTTGAGAAATATTATGTCAATTCTAAGGCTTTTACTTGTTATTCTGCAGATATCCAATAAGTACAGCCTGATATATGTGATCACAAAGCTTGGGCTTCTATTTGTGTATGACTTGGAGACCACTACAGCAGTTTACAGAAATTGAATCAGTCCAGATGCTATATTTTTTACAGCAGAAGCTTCATCTGTAGGAGGCTTCTATGCTGTCAATAGGCGAGGGCAAGTGTTACTTGCAACTGTCAATGAAGTGACACTTGTGCCTTTCGTTAGTGGCTAAGTATGTCTTTAGTCTTGTTTTAGTTTTATTCCTAATGCAGCAAATTGAATGCTTGTATTAAAAAAATACCTGTTGGCTCTTTCAGTTAAACAATCTGGAGCTTGCTATTAATCTTGCCAAAAGAGGAAACCTTTTGCGAATGCACTTATCAATGCCTTCAGGTTAGATAAAAAGCAAATCATATCGGCATGCCTAATTCCTTTTGCGCATTGTTTTTATTTTATTATTTTTAAGCCATGGCATTCTGTAACAGTGTTTAGTGTTCATTTGTGTTGTTTTCTTTTTTCCTGAAAGATTGCTTCCAAATTATTTTGGTTTTAGAGTCGAAGAGGAAAACTTTGGGTGAGTGCGATGAATGATATGTAGGCACTTAGAAACTACTTAGAAACACGTGGCGTATAAGTAGTAAGAGAAAATGTCCAAATTATAGTGCTCATTTTAGATGTACCATGAACCAAAAATTAAGCTTATTTATCAGACTATCAGATTGGTATACATTTATTGGACGGTTAAAATGAAAAATATCCAACAGTCCTATTTCCACAAACAAATCAGAGGTTAGGATTGTTCAATCAATCTGACCTTGGGATTGTGACTTGGGACAGTGGGCTGCACAGTCTAGTCGGTTTTATTTGAGTTAATATATGGCACGTGTACAATTTCTGAGTGCCTGAGTATCAAGTGTCATGCATAGCCTGAGTATCTTACAACTCCTTAAGTCCAAAACTGAGAATCTGAAGGAAAACTAAGATTTCTAGCTTGATTTTTTTTTTAATATTTTTTTTTTTTTTTGAGAATGTGCATGTATGCCTTGTCGAATGTATCAACGATATCAGTCAATATCTTGGTATCAATGGGTGTGGGATAAATACCTGTCCTGGAATATAGAAGTTACAATGTGCCCATCATGGTTTCTCTCAACATTCCTTGCATGCCTGTCCCCATATGTATCCATACAGTCTCTTGGCACTGTACTAGCATCAATATCTTTATTTGTGTTTCAAACATCCGAAATGACTTGGGAGTTGCTAATTTTTATCCTTCATTTGCAGTTCCAGAAATTGAGCAAGGACTCTCTGATGCTTCACATTCAAAAGTGACAGTCATCTTCACTCCTCATTTGATGCCAATGGTAAACCTTTTAATTGAATTCTCTGAAACTCATCAAAACCAATTGTTAGTTGGATTCTGTTAAGCAACATTTAAAATGCTAAGGCCCTGTTTGGGCAACGGGATTAGAAGGGATTAGGTGGGATTGGATTCATCTGGTTCCGTGCCAATTCCACTCCATGTTTGAAAAGCTTGGAATTAGATCAGGTGGAATTGCATTGGGTCCCATGCCAATTTCACTCAATGCTAGCAAGTTGTGTAGGTCCCACCCTGATGTGTGGGCTATATCCACACCGTCCACCCATTTTTTGAGATTATTTTAGAGCATGGGCCAAAAATTAGGTAATTCTAAAGCTCAAGTGGACCCACCACTGAAAGCAACGGGGATTGAATACTTACCATTGAAAACTTCTTTGGGGCCACATAAGTTTTGGATCTACCTCATTTTTCGACCCATTAGATGTTAAAACTTACAGTGATCAGACAATCCTAGCCATTTTGTCATTGATTTTTTATATTATATTTTAATGGTTAAGATTGTCTGATCAACTATACTGACCCTTATAATTAAGGCTGTGTTTGAATGCTGACCACCATCATCATTCCCATTTATAATTAACAGGAAAAGATAACTGCACTCTTATGACTATAACTACAATTTCTGCAGGTTGGGTTGTTTTCGCATTTCATCTTGCTAGGGGATCTTTTTCCTTTTCATTTCATCAATTTCATTACCATATTTGTCTTTTATCTTTTTGCATTATCTCTGTTCTAATGTGCTTAATCATGTGATTGTTTGTCTTCAACATAATCACGTGCAAATGCAACCCATATCTGAATAGTTGAATGTGGACTACATTTCTAGATCTAATGCTAAGACTTCAAGAAAACCCCCACAAGTCAAGCAGCAAAAAAAAACAAAGACTGCATTTCTTTATAAATTTTAGAACTAGCGAGGTAAGCTCACCAACATTGAAGTCGTCGCTCATGTTACAAGGCCAGAACTTAGAACTAGCAAGTGAGCTCCTAAAACCCAACTTAGTAATTGGCGATCAATTATCTTACTTTTAAATGTGTTAGACTGTGTTGTTTCTGTTGTTGCAACTCATCTACTGTACATGTGGCACTTATGTTCAGCCTATCAAAATTGTGGCCCTAGTGGACCAGAGCATATGCAACTCATCTAGATGCATCTTGGTCATTGCTGTTGAAAAGTCTGCTTATGGGTTTTGGATATAATATTACATTCCATTTATTTCATTCATTTTTGGTTCCATTGAATTATTCAAAGATATGTTATTGTTTTGGAGGGGTTATTCACGTGGTTCCATTAGATGTTAAAATCATCCAAGCATTGTCCAAACTAATTGCTATATTCATGTTAAAATCATCCTTGCAAGTTGTTGGCTTTGACTCGTGTTCTCTTCTAGGATTTGTTGCAGTTTGTGCATTTCATGGCAATTTTCCATCAAAATAAGCTTCACTGAGATTTAAGCTCTTTTAAAATCTCACTAGATGTTAAAAATCATCTAGTGCATATGTGCTTCTGGATGAAGGAGGTAGATTGTATGCTCATTATGTCCCACATCTGGCAGTAAAATTTTAGCACCCCCATCACATGCATGCTGAAAAAAAGAAAGAAAGATAACTGCTCTGGAGAGAAATCTTTCATATATGTTCCCTCGTCCTCAAAGAAAATGCTTTTCATAGCCATGTCAAGGAAGATGTTTGAACAATCTCCTGAGATCCACAATGCTACTTCCCATATGTGTCTGTAACCTCTTAGAACTTTGGAGGAGGAGATGCCATCCATGTTATTTCTCCAGTCCAGCCTACTACACTACAAAAAATGTCCCAGGCTCTGTTTCCATTTGCATGCTTGCAATGATGGTCATTGAAAGTTGACAATTCCAACGAGGGAGCCCACTATTTTGACCTGCGACTTCCAACTATCTTGTGGCTGTGTAGGGAATCATACTGCAAAAACTAACAAAAATATTTTGTGGTGATCTGATTTAATGGGTAAAGCAGGACCCATATGGAAGAAAACCTACAAGACATCTGTAGTTTTGATTGCTGGTGGGGTGAGCTCTGCTGTATGAGGCAAATCAAAGACTTCCACAGATTTTTTGTTTTTTTTTTTTTTTCCTTTTTCTTTTATGGATGCTTAAATCACATCTGTTTTTGCTCTATTGGCAGCCTTTACTTATTGGAGGTGAGCTTGCCGAAGGAGAAGAGCTTGTAGCTTTGGAATTGAAATGGTAGGCAACCATTATACCGTCTCAGATTCTTGTGTCATACCATCAACTTCTTACAAAGAAATGCAGCTGTTATCATCAATATGAGGAAATTGCAACTCTTGTATCCTTTAGAAAGCTCATTGCCAATTTTTCTCAATATTCGCTCATGATTTTATCAATCATTTGTGTATGATTATGTGTTGCCCAAAATGTTCATAACCAAGCCGCTAAAGGCGCTCCTGGATCATTGCATTGCCAATCCATGTATTTTCAATTAAGTTTTTGCACCAGTCCAGTTTAACATTCATGTATTGCCCAATCTCAGATGGACCAATACAATGGTCCCAACGCATCTCCCCTCCCTGTCTTTTAAAAAAACAAAAGATTAATGGTGGAAGTTCTCCAGCTCCCAAGAGTCATGTTGATCCGTTCAGGAGGAGGCCACAGTTAACAAAACAAATGTATGGCTCTGAAAAAACTTGGCTGAAGTTTGCTAACCACTCAATCATTCTCTAATTT